>WNGS01072847.1:11177276-11208847 GCA_020271785.1 Procambarus virginalis
TATACATATTGTAAAGGACAAAAATATGCATCATATACGATAAAAAAATACAAATAAAACCGCATTGGAAATACATAGAACAAATAATTGAAAATATATTTGTGGCAACACCCGGTGCTTGAATGGCCCGCGCAACCGTGTCTGGGCGATTCATGCACGGGCGACTAGACCCTGATGACGTCACAGCACACCTTGTCCGCATCCCCACAGCCAAAGTAAGTGAAATTTGGTATTTATTTTTACATAGACATGTTCAGGGAAGGGAATTTATCATTTTACGAAGAAAAAATTATTTTTGGGGAACACTTTTATTTCATGCACAGAGGGGAATTTCATAATAAACTCGGGGGAGCACGGTGATTAAAAGTAAAGTGCTCATAGGCCATTGCCCCCTGTGCCTCTCTGAGGGAGCCCTGGCTCGTGGTTCCCGGTAGGCATAAGGACTCCTGTGACTAATGACCCCAAACTAATATAGCACATATCATTTCGGATAGCTTCAGGGAGCTGACGGGGCTCCCCACAGAAAAAAGGCTTTCAAGAGTTCCACAAAAGAGCTTGTTCTGGAAATTGGAACATACTGGATGAGTGACAAGGAGGCATCTAACACGGTTCAGTTCTTGATTTGGTAATGTTCATCGTCTAAATAAATGACTTACCAGAAGGAATACAGAATTATATGAGTATGCTTGCTGATGATACTAAGATACTAGCAAAGATAGGAAACTTAGACGATTGTCATGCCCTCCAAGAAGACCTGGACAAAACAAGTGTATGGAGCTCCATTTAGCAATTGGAATTTAATGTGAATAAATGCCATGTTATGGAATGTGGGATAGGAGAAAATACACCACACACACAACCTACAAATTATGTGAAAAAGCTTTCTTAAATTTTGATAAAGAAAGAGATCTAGGAGTGTTTCTAGATAGAAAACTATCATCTTAAGACCACATAAAGAACATTGTGCATGGAGCCTATGCTACGCCTTCCAATTTCAGAATTGCTTTTAAATACATGGATGGTGAAATACTAAAGAAATTGTTCACAATTTTTTAGACCAAAGCAGGAATGTGCAGCAGTTGTATGGTGCCTATATCTTAAAAAGCACACCAGCAAACTGGAAAAGGTGCAAAGACATGGAACTAAATTGTCCCCGGGGACTGAAAGACAAGTGCTATGAGGAGAAGTTAGAGAGATTAAATATGCCAAACTAGATGATAGGAGAAAAAAAGAGGCAATATGATCACTACATATAAAATATTAATAGGAATTGACAAAATTGATAGGGAAGAATTCCTGAGACCTGGAATTTCAAGAACAAGAGGGTCATAGATTTAAACTAACTAAACAATGCATGTCCCCAACAGGTAAAGCAAAGGCATGAAAACCTGGCCTACTCAATATTTCCCTAGTGAGTCAGTCACATGTCTAGAGTAGCAATTGAGATGGCCAGTCAAGAAATAGGCATAATTTGATATACTGTAGCTTGTGTTTAAATTAACCTAACAATTGTTTGAGTGGTGACAACAAAAACCACTCACAACCAGTTCAGTTAATCAATTTTGCTAAAGTAAAATTTGATTGCATAAATTTTGTAACATCTCTTTGCATCAGATTATATAATAAAACACCACTTCACAGTACCCTCATATAGCTGTATGACGTTCGTTTCAATTCATTTATGGCTTGACTCAGCTGTGCATGTGTCCGTGACGAATAAATTATTTTCGGCGGTACTGAAAAAAACAAAAATAAGAATATAGTCTATGTGATGCCACCACAACTTCACAAGTTTTCTTATACAGCCATCGGAATCCATGTAATGTAATGAGTTTGAATTTTATTAATTTTCAACCAATAATGGTGAAGAAATCTCTTCAACATCTCTGGCTCATTTGGGCATTAGGTATTATATAATGCCCCCATAACCTCGTCCTACCCCTTTTCAAATAGCCTATCTCCATCCATCTTGTTGAAGGGGTCCCAGTAGTACAGTCGGGTTTGTTCTTGACTCACAATTAAGAATTCCGGGTTCGAATCCCAAGCGGGACAGAAGTGATTGGATGCATTTCCTATCACCTAATTCACCTGTTCACCTAGCAGTAAGTAGGAACACAGGAGTTAGTAAGCTTGTTGTGGGGTTGTATCCTGGTCAGGATCAGTAATTCAACCTGGAAAGGGGGGGGGGATGATCTTAATATAAGCCTAACCTGTATGAATACATTCTGGCTGCCTGTCCCCTGATACAATGAATTATAATTATTATGTATCTCTAAACATCTTATGTACTGCATATACTGTGAGCAGGCATTCCTTTGTCTTTTCTTCTGGGCTTGATAATGTGTGCTTCTAGCAGGCATTACATATTTCAGTACTAGTCTCTCACGTGTCATGTTATCTTCTTTATACGAGCCTTTGGCATTTGATTCACTGTACAGTACATGTAAAATTATGTGTTTGTTATTAAAGGAAGAGATATGCTCATGGTGCCCTATTTTTGTCGTTTTTTTTTTTTTTTTTAACTTTTAAAGTTTACAGTATTTCTGCAAAAACTACCTGTCCTTGGAGACCATTCCATAATTTGAATGCACATCTGTTCATGCACAAATCATGCACAAGTTGTTCTGGAAACTGGAAAATATTGGAGGAGTGACAGGTACGCTTCTAACATGGATGAAAAACTTTCTGACTGATAGAAAAATGAGGGCTGTGATCAGAGGCAATGTATCGGACTGGAGAAATGTCACAAGTGGAGTACCACAGGGTTCAGTTCTTGCACCAGTGATGTTTATTGTCTACATAAATGATCTACCAGTTGGTATACAGAATTATATGAACATGTTTGCTGATGATGCTAAGATAATAGGAAGGATAAGAAATTTAGATGATTGTCATGCCCTTCAAGAAGACCTGGACAAAATAAGTATTTGGAGCAACACTTGGCAAATGGAATTTAATGTGAATAAATGCCATGTTATGGAATGTGGAATTGGTGAACATAGACCCCACACAACCTATAAATTATGTGAGAAATCTTTAAAGAATTCTGATAAAGAAAGGGATCTAGGGGTGGTTTTAGATAGAAAACTGTCACCTGAGGACCACATCAAGAACATTGTGCGAGGAGCCTATGCTACACTTTCTAACCTAAGAATTGCTTTTAAATACATGGATGGAGAAATACTAAAGAAATTGTTCACGACTTTTATTAGACCAAAGCTGGAATATGCAGCGGTTGTATGGTGCCCATATCTTAAGAAGCACATCAACAAACTGGAAAAGGTGCAACGACATGCCACTAAGTGGCTCCCAGAAATGAAGGACAAGAGCTATGAGGAGAGGTTAGAGGCATTAAATATGCAAAAACTAGAAGATAGAAGAAAAAGAGGCGATATGATCACTACGTACAAAATAGTAACAGGAATTGATAAAATCGACAGGGAAGATTTCCTGAGACCTGGAACTTCAAGAACAAGAGGTCATAGATTTAAACTAGCTAAACACAGATGCCGAAGAAACGTAAGAAAATTCACCTTCGCAAATAGAGTGGTAGACGGTTGGAACAAGTTAGGGGAGAAGGTGGTGGAGGCCAAAACCGTCAGTAGTTTCAAAGCGTTATATGACAAAGAGTGCTGGGAAGACGGGACACCACGAGCGTAGCTCTCATCCTGTAACTACACTTAGGTAATTACACTTAGGTAATTACAAATGAAATGGCAAACAAATTAATAAGTATATCAGTGAATGTAATAAAATGCCCCCTTTCTGTCTAGTTCCTCAGTAATTTTCCCAAACTGCACTAGTACCATAAGGTCTCCCAACTTGTACAGGTCAATGAGCCTTAAATAAACCTATTGGAAGAAAGGACCAGAATCTGGCTCGTGACAAAGGCAAGAGGAGCATGGCAATCAAAATCACCCCATGAAACTGACACAAAAAATCATAGGTAAAATAAGGGGCAAGGGAACTATCAGGAGAAAGTGCCAAACCATTACAGTCATATAGCACTTGGAAAGGGTCAGGAGAAGGATTTGGGATGGGACAGAGGGAAAGGAATGTGCCCAACCACTTGGATGGTCGGAATTAAATGCCGACCTGCATGAAGCGAGACCGTCGCTCTACCATCCAGCCCAAGTAGTTGGGCATAGGTGAAATAAAACAAACCTCTGTTCTTAAAAAAAATTAAAGTAAGAAAAAACCAGCATTGAATGTAATGAAATGCCATTTTCTGGGTGAGCCCCAGAATCTCCCTGGAGCTATAGGACTGATATTAGCTGTATTAGTCCTCCCAGACCAACAACCAGAGCATAACTTCATAGTCTCCTGAGACTGATGGATGCCTACTACTACTAGTCTGGGGCTTCAATCACATGGAGTTGTCATGCCTACCAGGAACCACGAGTCAGAACCTGGTTCCTTCAGAGAGGCGAAGGGAGCAATGGCCTATGAAAACTCCGATCTTTGAGAATAAATTCATGTCTACCATCGACTGGAGTTAGACACCCAGAAAAGTAAGTGCCCCAAAACAGACCACAACTGGAAGAAATTGCAACTGGAGATCGAAACCGAAGCTAAAAAACTCCCCCCTCCCCCCAAGAAAAACAAGGAAACAAGAAAATCGTTATCAACCTGATGCACGGCTCTTTCGCGCTGGCCGTCTGCTCACAAGTTTGGAGATTGAGCAAATGGAAGAAGAATCCGCCAACACCCCCGATGAGCTGACAGTCCACCCAACGCCACTAAGACCGGATGAAATGACATAAAAAGCCCACAAATCGCGAGACCAAGTAAGGACAAAAAGATCCCGCCTCCCCACCATCGACCCTGTCAACTTGGTTGCTTCGACCTTGGTCTAAGCAACCAATGTCCCCAAATCCTGGTCTCTAAAACCCAAGTAGGGCAGCTCCGGGGCTTCCAACCAGGCAGCCAACCTGGCGCGGTGCAAGAAGGAGAATCGAGCATGCAACGCAGACGCTGCCCGATTCCTAAGATCCACAGACAAGGAATGAGTAACTGAAGTACAAGCAGAAAACAAGTCCCTACAAGAGGGAGGGAGGGTGCCTGGGAGCCTCCGGGGCTCACCAGAAAATGGCGTTTCATTACATTCAACGCTGGTTTTCTGAGGAAAGCCTCATTGGCTCCCTGGAGCCGACAGGGCTCCCTTCAGAAAACTTTACTTACTGTATCTTTACTACCTAAAGATAAGTAAAAGAGGGACTTACCCGAGAGGCGGCAGCACAGCACGTTTCATGATGATGATGGGACACCTGGCTGCAACCGACAGCTCAAGGCCACACAAGACCACTGATTACCAGGAAAGTTCACGAGACAACGAGCTACCATGACCCTGTTCGACCCCGAAAACCCCCGTGCCTGAATGTCAGCCATAGACATGTTTCCAAACACAACAGTAAGAGCAGCAAACTTCTGAACATCATGGGGACAAGGGTAGGCTACAGACTGACTAGATTCAATAACCCTGTGGACGACCTGAGAGACCCCGAGCCCTAGAACAGGGAACGAGGGATATCGGATCAACCCAAAGCGCATCCCCGAACACAGAACCCAAGGCGCACAGGTAATGGCATAAAGCCACAACCAGACACAAAACATGTTGCACCCCCGGCCTGACCAATGAAGCATCGATAACCTAAGGACCCCTTTGGAAGCCTGTCATCTCGTACTTCGTCAGAAACGAAGGAGAAGGCTGCAAATGAACAAAACTTCCACCAGGACCAAAATAACAGAAGTCCCTGTGCCGGAGGAGAGCATAAAGCTCCCCAACTGGACCCCCCTAGAGGCCAAAGCCAACAAAAAAAAAAGCCTCGTGCAAACATTCTTGAACCGAAGGGGCCACCATAAACTGAGGGAAAGAGAGAAAAGCGAGTACAGGGGTACCTCGGTTTACGAATTTAATCTGTTCCTGGAGACGGTTCATAACCCGAAAATTCGTAAACCGAAACTAATTTCCCCATAAGAAATAATGGAAAATGAATTAATCCGTTCCAGACTCCCAAAAAAATTAACTTCAAAGTAAATTTTATACCTAATTCACCCAAATCTTAAGAACAAAAGTATGTACGAGTTATTACTTACCTTTACTGATGACTCCTGTTGGTGTATGGAAGACAGTGAGGACGGGAGGGAGGAGGAGAGGTGTTACTGCTTGGAAGGGAAGTCCCCTTTCATTTTAACATCAAGCAGTGATGACTTCTCTGGGGTATACACTCTGGCACATTTTGCCTGCATATGCCTGCATAGGGCTGGGATCAGGGTCAGCAAAGTTAGGGTTAGAGGGCGTGGGTAAACTGAGCAAAGACGGAGGGAAGGAAGCGAGAGAACAGACCAGAGGTGGGCGGGAGGGATCCGGAGGAAGAGGAGACAACAGAGAGGGGCAGTCAAGGGCAGCAACAGGAAGAGGGGGAGTAGAAAGAGGGGAGTGCACCGCAGCAAGGGCAGCCACCGAAAGGGAAGCAGGGGCCAAAGAAACCTCCATAGCAGGAACAGGGGGCGCAACCACCAAAACGGGAGGGGAAGGAGCAATAGAGTCAGTAGTAGGGGCCGAGGAAGAAAACGAAGCCTTCTTACCCGCCGGGGAGGAGGAAGGAGAGGAGCCAGGCTTACGCTTCTGACTTAAACAGACCGGTGTCCTAGCAACTACGTACCGGGCAACGGATTCCAGCGTCTCAACAGAAGCTGAACGAGAGCACACACAACGGTCGTTATGAGAGCGATGGACATCAGCCCGCACCGACAGGCGGCGGGGAAAGTCAATAGACGGAAGAGAAGGATGGGAAGGAGGATTGGAGGGAGACGACGAAGAAGACACAGGAGACATGACAGACCGGGTAGAACGAAGGGGAACCCCAGACAGAGGACCAGGAGGGGGACCCTTCGGGACAGAACTCAAAGGAACAGAGGAGGGGGCAGCGGGCGTATCAGGGTCCAAGGCCTGGAAACGGTTGTGAGTCTGAGGAAGGTGGGAAGGACAAGGAGAGGAAGAGCGCAACACGCGAGCATAAGAGACGTTAGCATAAGGCGGGAGCCGGCAAACCTGGTGCCTCGCCTCAGGAAAAGATAAACGCTCCCAGTGCTTCAAGGTGTGGACGGCTGCCTCAAGCTTGTAATGGATACACGCACGGGAGAAGGTAGGATGGGCCTCACTGCAGTTGAGGCAGCGAGCCTGGGTAGAAGTGCACTCCGACTTAGAGTGACCTTCACCCTCACACAAAGGACAGAGAGACAGTCCCAGAGCAGTGGAGGGCACCATGCCCAAACCTCCAGAACTTGTTACAGAGCCTAGGAGAAGGAATGTACTCCTGGACAGAGCACCTGGCACCAGCAAGAATGACAGAGGGTGAAAGGGTCCTACCATCAAAGGTAATCTTCACAACCCGAAGGGGTTGACGGCGACGACCACGAGGGGGACGAGTAAATGTGTCAACCCGGAGGACAGAATGGCCCTGGGCATCGAGGATATGCCAAATATCATCGTGGCAGTCCTGCAGATTCCGAACACCGGTAGCAACATGGGGCGGGAGGAGAATAGTGCCAACACTGACATTCAACTGAGCGTTCTTTGAGACCTGAACAGGGGTCTCGCCAAGGCAGGATAAGGCAGCCAAGCGGGAAGTTGCATCCTGAGAAGGAGCAGCAATGACACGTGTACCGAGACAAGTAGGGTTGAAGGTAACAGAGGCATCCACAAATCAACAAGATGTCGATGGAGGGAGAAATCGTCAGGAGGCGCAGAATCAAGAGGGAGGAGATCAAAGTATTTGGCCCATGAAGCGGGACCAAACAAGGCTTGATAGGCATCAGAACGAGAAGGAATCGAGTGAGTGCAGCTACGTCGAGGATGGCGTTGAGAACCCCAGAGAGAGAGGGGGTTAAAAGGCGCAGTAGTTACAACTAGAGATGGAGCCATGCCAGGGGACTAGGTAGCCACCACTGGGGGCTTGGGGCTCGACCCAACCACAGAGGGAGGGAGGGGAGCCAAGGAGAGTCGTCAGAGAGGCCAAAGGAGGAGCAAGGTCGGGGCCCAGTGCAGCGGAGGCTACAGAGCCCGGTCTTCCAACACGGACCGACTCCGGGGCTTGGTCGCCCACCCCACGAGCCTGAGAAGGTAAAGGAGGAACAGAACACAACATAGGTACGAACCATAAACATTCATTCACGAATGTGCCCCCACACCCACCATGGAACCACAATTAGAGGCAGGACACTCAACACGAAGCTATCGCCGATCATGAAGTGCCTCCTAGGGGTGTGTCGTGAGTATACGCCCCGCAAACGCCACCGTAAGAACCATCAGACCATCGAGATCGGGTTCAGTGACGAAAGGGGGACTGACAATAAAAGGTTCCCCTCGCTCTCGACATTGGGTACTACAGTTCTACGGATGCAAGAGTATGCCTCCTCAAGCACCCGGGCGTCAAAATGGAAGAAATCCAAAGGAATAACCAAAACACGCAAAAGGTCAGCAGGAAACGACAAGCAGATAGGAGAAGAGGGGGAGAAAAACGAAACAGAATGAAAAGATAAAGTTGTTCAGCAAAATTTGAGAGGACAGCAGCAGGAGCATAAGGCTACAAAAGGACAGAGGACTGTTCCAAGGAGCATCACACTCCGGCAGCCATCCACTAAGCCCACCTCACGGCATCAACGAGCTGAACGGGGAGGGGGAATTTCTGTTGAACCAACCCTGTTTCATAGGTCTACATGTCTGTTTTGGAATGAATGAATGTGCTAGCAACAAGTCTGTCCAATTATACCCATGAAAAAAATATAAGTTCCCCATAGGGTCCTCTCTTGAAAACGAGTTTAACAACTGTTTCACTGTCCCCATTCTCTACTAGATTATATTGCATAGCATATTTAATGTCGAAGAGAATGTGATCACACTTTCCCAAGGGTGTGTGTGCATGCACAGTAGCACAAGTTTTAGAAATACAACTCCCACACAGTCGTGCTGGATGTCCACAGACAGCTCTTGACAGGAGCTTTTCAACAGAGCTATTGTGGTTGCTGCAGCGAGTCTGTAGATAAAGTTATAGCAAGGAGTTTATTTCAGGTGAATTTCTGTACAAGTTCAAGAAGAGAGGGGGGGTTGGGGATTACCGGTTGTAGGCCAATCCCTCCCCCCACCACCAGGCCCCTCGTGCCATGAGGAGAGCGTCTTCTTGGGAGAGCGTGATTCATTGATGCACCAGGCCTCTAAAGATGCTTGTCTGTGATTGGTGCGAAGGAGCTGAGGGATACTGGCTCAGGCAGAGCCCTTGCTTGGCACCAAAAGTTATTCTTACAGTGTCAATTGCTGGAAGAGGCTGTGTCGTTTCCATGCTCGGCCAAGCAACGGAAATACCGCCTGCATTGACACAAAAGTCACTCGATCTACGTGCCATTGTCCCGGAACCGTTAGAATAAGAATCAAGTATCTTACTCTAAACGGATTCTTTGGAGGGGGGGTAGCGACAATATATACGCTAATGTTAACTTTATTGGGATTTTCACCTTCCTGCGTGATCGTTGACACGTCGCACAGAGGATATGGAGGATATGTGGTGGGTGTGTTTCCGCTTGTGGTAGTGACATCCGTCGTCAATCGTACCTTAGTCAGAAGGTACAGTACCTGTGAGAAACGAACTCAGAAAGGTTTCCAGAGTTGTGAAGGAAACCTAGAATTTGGAATTCCGAGGAATTACAAGTGAAACAGTGGGGACTAACTTTTTTAAAGCCGTGTCGTGCAGTTCTGTACCGCGCTGTGCTGAGAGCGTGGTACTAACGGTAGCTGTGAAGGGCTACCACGTTTGCTGTCTCTTTCCACCGTGCCTAGCCTAGTGCATTGGTGGTACCTCCCACCACCCTGTGGCCTGTGTTGTAATACTGGGCCAGCCACCTGTGGTCCTGCCTGACCACGTGAAGGAAGTGGGAGTACTTCCACTCCATCCAACTTAAGCTTCAGGGGTGGGGAAGTATGGAAGGGATGTATGAATGAAGCCGGTCGGAGAAAAAAAGAGTAAGTACCTCCTCTATACCTGAATTCTGTTTTGGTGTATTAAACTCAGAAGCTGGTTTCACAGCCAGTGGTCCGTCTTGACATTGTCCTTAACACCTGTGAGGTGATGGGAAGTGTAGATGCATGAGTTACACCTGGATTTAATGTCAATCAAGTTGAGCATTGGTCCCAACTGTGAGCAAAGACATGTGTACGTGTACACTGGACACACATTCAGTTGTGTGGAGTTGTGACAAAATATTTGCTGTGTCTCCAAGGGTGGAGGAAAGTGTATTTTATTTTATTCATGCTCTATGTCCCTATGGGCCGTGTATGTGATATCTTTTCAGAGTAACCAGACACGACAGTAAAGTATGTAACGGGAGATTTCCCTTGGTGGTTTACTGATATTTATATATATACATTGGCCAGTGCTTTTTATACTGTTGTGTGATGTGTGGTTAGGAACGTGAATTATTCTTGATGTAATTGACTGTGAAAAGTGTGATCCGAAGGCAGGACTGCAGCCAGAGCAACGCCGCAGGAGGGAGAGAGAAGGATGCAGTCCGGGAATCCCAGACAAGACCCAGCCAGGTTCGAACCTGGGATAGAACCAAATGGGACTTTCACCAGTGCACCAGGAACCTGAACCCGGCGAGCTGGGAGAGAACTACACCCCTGGTGAGCAGACATGCGGACTGGCTGGGAGCCCATACCAACCATTTGTCAAGGTAGGCTAAACGCGAACATTTAAGACATTAAGACAGGCCACCATGACCCAGGTAAGACGTGTGAAAATGCGAGGTACCAGATTCAGTTTGCACCTCTTCCAGTGACGGTCTTCCAATGAAGTCTCTTCCAGTGACCTCTTCTAGTGATGGCCCAGCACTCAACGCCTCCACATCCTTCACAAGCCAGTCCAAAGATAGTTCAAGATGGGAAAAGAAGCGCAGGACAGAGGCTAGATGCCAGCAAGCGTGAAGATCCTCTGCAACCAAGGCAGCTGAAAGGGAAGGAACCTGGGCGTGCAACTGAAGCAAGCCAACCTCATGAGGAAACACAGGGGCATAAAGGCACGCATTGAGGTGCTCAAAAGCATCCCCAGGTAAACCTGCAATTTCGTAGTAAGCTCTCACCATTCAAGCATGCAGATACGACAGAACCCATGCCACACCCCAAGTGAAAAGAAAGGGCAGTTTGCAAGCCAGGAAGACACCAGAACCTCATAACGCACCCATTACGGGGAAGAAGAACCGAACTCAAGAGAGACCGGGTCCATCACAGAGACAAAGTTCAGGTCTTGCAGGAGATACGTACCAAGGACCTCTAGAACCTCCGCAGGGGAAATCCGAGAGGTGGAAAACCTCCGGAAAGACGAAGCTACGGAACCCAAAGGAACCCGTAAAAAGAACCTGGAGAGGAGCCTTTATAGCCGAATCCATATCAAACTCGTTCGGGGAAAGAGGGATACGAAAACCCTGAACCAAGCAACAGCAAACCCTGCCCCGAAGGCACCTAGGCCCAGGCAGGATCAAACGGGGCCCAATTGCCCAAGGCCAACTCCTTCCCAGTCCCGGAAACCTCAAAATTAAGTTCTGGGGCAGAGCCAACCTCCACGCCCTCCACCCTTGAAAAAAAGGCAGAATCCGGAGGAAAGGCATCAAAGATGGGGGCCCTGCTGGTAAGACCCAGAAGCCTCAGTGGGAGGATCAGGTGAAAAGGCCTCCGTCCCCAGAGCCGCCAGAGTCTCATCCCCAATTAAACCTCGCCCCGACTCCGAAATTATCAGACATTTGGGAGTCGGCAGCAAGGGGGGATGAGCAGGGTGAACCACATGTTCAGTTCAGACTTCCCCTGGAAGTCTTAGTTCAGCGCGGACTGAACTAAGACTTCCAGGGCCTGCAGTGCGATGTGTCCCTACGGGAAGCCCAGGCACACGTGTTGCCAAAGCAGGTTGAATCCCGTCTATACCAGGCAAACTGGCCCCTATGAAGGGAACATCGGGGGTCGTGGGGAGAACCAACAAATGGAACCTAGGCATACCTAATGGGAAGCCAGGCAGCCTTCCATCAGGCAGGAAAACTAAAATGAAAGAAAAGAACCCCCAAAAGTGCTCCACCACAATACGAGGCCAGAGATAGGCATGGTTGCCACTGTTATGAGAGCTATACAGCCCCGTGTGCCCCAACCAGCAACAAACACTCCTTACCTAGGGGCCAAACAAGAGAACCAAGACCGAAGCTGACCCCAAGGGTGAAACAGAAGCCAAGCGACCACTAAACCAATGGGAATGAGACCCAAACACTCCAGGGAAGAGAACCCTGAAACCTAAGGGAAGTACTTATAGGGCGCCTAAGGAAGTGAGCCCTAAGCGCATGCAGCCTAAGTACTTGTAACTCCTGGCCAATGCTCCAACACACAGCAGGTACCGCCACTAGGGCAAAAATCCTGACAATCGAGACCGGAGTAGACGTCTGCCCCAATTGACTTCAGTCGACGAACTGATGGGCAGATGGCCGGCTCAGTGGGGCGGGGCCTCACTCTCCCAAAAAGGGGGGGTGCAAACGAGCGGCACGCCATGTTGACGACAATTTGCTTGTTTCCTTGTTTTTCTTGGGAGGAGGTTTAGTCTCTGTTTTGGTCTCCGGTTGCAATTTTCTACCAGTTAGGCACTCTTTTGGGGCACCTACCTTTCTGGATGCCTAGCTCCAGTCGATGGCAGATATGAATATACTGTACTCTCAAAGAGTAGTTTTCATAGGCCAATGCTCCTTTCGCCTCTCTGAGGGAACCAGGCTCTGGTTCGTGGTTCCTGGTAGGCATGACAACTCCGTATGACTGAAACCTATCTATATCAAAAAAGAAAGCCCCAGACTAATATAGCTAATATCAGGCCTATAGCTTTAGGGAGTCAACGAGGTTCCCCCTCAGAATCAGCATTGAATGAAATGAAACTTCTCTTTCTAGTGGGTACTCCTTGGCCCTTTCCAGTGGCTATAACAATTCACAAGTGCCTACCCAGTACCAGAATCTGGTCCACTCAGTACACAAAAAGGGAGTCTGGGGTTCTAGGATCACCGTGCAGTAACCAAGAGAAAGACCACCAAAACAAACAACTGCATGGATCACATTAGCAAAGATGACCCTAACTTTGTAAACAATCATTAGCTAAGCTGAATCCCCTAGTTCATACAACCCAATCACCAACAGATGTCAGCCCATCTACCCAGGAATCCAAGTTGCCATCCCCACCATTCATGCACCATCACAACCTACAGCTCTTGAACTTGTGGAAAATTGCCAGAATGAGATTGGAGAGCTATCGAGAAACCCACCAGTAAGAGGCATTTCATTACATTGCAAGCTAATTTTCTGGGTAGCTTTCCAAGCTATCTTACCCTGCAGAAGGATGAAAATTAGATAGGCTTACTGTAAGGAGAGATGTGAATACTACACAAAGGCACTCAGCACCAAAACAGTGACTAAGTGCTAAGTGACTAAGTGACTATAGGAGCCATGAGCATCCTATTTGAGTGCCAAGAAGCCACAAGCACGAATGTTTGTTACAACATGCAGTACTGCATTGCCAAAAAATACATAGCTGCAAACCTGTTGACATCATGAGCCTGAAGGAACATGTCTAGCTGGTTTAATTTAACCTCGCACAGGACCACCTGAGAAAACAGCCAGGACTGCCTGGAACAAGGAACCAAGGATGCAGGACAAACAATGCATCCCCTAAAATGATGAAGCCTCATTCTTTGCCCCCAAAAAAATCCTGAAATAGCTGAAGCCAGTGAGACTTTGGTTTCAGATATTTGATTGAAATTCAGCCAGAATGAACCCTTGCCAAAACAACAAGAACCCCACTTCCAAGGAAAAACATGAAGGGCCCCAACCCAACAACCAGACACAAGACATAGCAAGAAGACAGCCTAATAGAACACATCCTGAAGAGAAGTAGACACCCAAAAATTAAAAGATAAAAAGGAAAAAAGGAATGATGATGATGAAGGCTCTGGAGGGAGAACGAGCCAGCCAGATGTGAAATAAAGCACAAGACAACAAAAATAGGGCAGAAGAGATCAACCTCAAAAGCTAACAAGAGAGGCTCTACCAAGGTCAAACAATGAGACTCCAGGGCCTGGTACAAGTTGAGGTGTCATATGATACTAGTGCCTAAGCTCAGAGAAACTACTGATAGAGCCAGTCAAGAAAAATATACTGAAAAGTATTGTATTACAATAATTATTACTCACCATTCTTATCCCCCCATGCTTGTCCTGTTGCAGACTTTAACTGAGAGCTTAGTGATGATACAAATTCGGAAGCATCTTGACTACCAGAAATTTGTAAACGAGATTTATATTCAGCCTTCTTAATCTCAAGCCAACCTAAGGTGGAACACAGCAGGCAGAGAGTCTTGCCTGTACCAGTTGGTGACTCGAGGATCCCATTCTCGCCCTAAAGGAGAGTACAGTATTTGATTTCATTATCAATAACCAATTTCTTGGAAAGTATTCTATATAGTTCATGAGCTTCAAATTTTAGAAACAATAAAGTACACTGTGAAAAATATACCCTATACCATTATACTGCATATCATATACGGTATTACATATCATTATAAAGATAGGTAAAGAAACCACTGAAATCAAAATGAGGAATAAATTAAGGTGGCTATTATGTATAGGGGCTTTGCATGTGATGCAAACAACCACCTTTACGATAAAATATTTTGTACTGTTCTGATTATATTAACAGCATCAGATGTAAATAATGAGCTGTATCAGGGTTTCTATTTATGAGACTGATAATTGTTACATATTTCAGGAATGATCAATCTCGCAAATTCTCAATGCTAGAACCAGCAAATATAGTTCAGTATTTAAAGATGATATTAAAAACAATTCAAACACTGCATAGTTTGACCCCAGTATGATATCAGTGCAAGGCATATTGGACAAAATTTTATTGTCAAAATTCTTAGCTCTCATTCCCCCAACATTTCCTCCATTAGACCTAGGAGGCAAAAAACAAAAAAACCAAGACAAACCAAGACAAAAAACAGAAAAAACCAGCATTGAATGTAATGAAATGCTATTTTCTGTGTGAGACCCGGAGGCTCCCCGGAGCTTACTAGGCTGATATGCTAAAGTCAGACTTTGGCATCAGTCATGTGTATGGAGTTCTGTGGGCCTACCGGGGACCACAAGCCAGAACCTGCCCCCCCCCCCTCAGAGAGGCATGGGAAGCAATGGCCTATAGAAACTCCTCTGTGGTTGGAAACATTCTATGTCTGCCATCGACCGGGTCAGACACCCAGAAAGGTAAGCATCCCAAAATACCCTATTATGGTGAAATTATTGCTACCAAAAGCCGAACAAGTGATAGAACTCCCCCTAAAAGAAACGAGCAAACGATCATGACGTCACACGTCGCCGCGCCGTTGTCTGTGCAGCTCCGCCCTCCCCGGGAGGGGGAAAGGGGGAGCCCCAGACCCCTCACGCCGGCTATCCATCCATCAGTTTTGAGGCTGGATGTCAAAACACGCGAAAAAAATGTTGACCGAGGGTAGGGAGGGATGCCGGGAAGCCTCCGGGTCTCACACAGAAAATGGCGTTTCATTACATTCAACGCTGGTTTTCTGGGGGGAGCCCCTTTGGCTCCCTGGAGCTAACTACCCAGAGAAAGAACGTAGGAACTTACCCAGGAGGCGGTCGTTGCTCACTCCACAACGCGAAGTCGAGACAATTGGCTGCAACCGCCGACCTCAAACGACACAGGCCCAATGAGGCCCCGGGACGTGCACGAGGCAACGAGCAGCCAGGACCCTGTTCGACCGCCAAAAGCCCCGTGCCCGAATGTCAGACCAGGACATGGCGCCAAAGACGGCAGCAAGAGCAGCGAACTTACGAACGTCATGAGCACGGGGATAGATCGCAGGCTGGCTGGCTTGAACTCTGCAGGCGACCTGGGAGACCCGCACCCTCGAACAGGGAAGAAGGGAAACCGTATCAACCCAAAGCGCGTCCCCGGACACAGAAGCCATGGCGCGCAATAACGGCGAAGAGCCGCCACCAGACACAAAACACGATGCATCCCTGGCCCCAACCAACCAATCATCAACAACCCAGGGACCCCTCCGGAAAGTAGCAGTCTCATTCTTCGCCAGAAATGAAGGAAACGACTGCAGACAAACAAAACCAACACGAAGACCGAAAGAACAGAAACCCCTGCGCCGGAGGAGAGCATGAAGCTCCCCAACCTGACCCCCAGAGGCCAATGCCAACAGAAAAAGAGGCCTTGGAGAACAATCTTGAACCGAAGGGGCCACAACAAACCGAAGAGAAGAAAAGGGCACTCTGCCCAATGACCAGGACGGCTCAGGCGGCGCAAGAGCAGGCCGGAGGTGAATACCAAAAGCAAGCTGAAGTGGCTCCGCCAGCGCCGCACGATACGAGGCGACAGTATGGGGCAAGATGACGGCCCCAAACCTCCACAAGAGAAGGACAAGACCATGCCAACAAACGCAGCTACCAAAGAGACAAAAGGAAAAGGAAGGACCGCCAAAAACTCCACACTGCGGCCAAGAAGAAGCACGTAGGGGGGGACACCATTAACGAAGTCACCCCACCACCAACAGAAGGTGATAGACTCAAAGCAGAACCGAATCTGCCCCGCCATGGGCCAATCGAGCCGAGGAAGAGGCGGAGCCGCGGGAAGATCTCGGGTGTGACCACGGAGCCAGCAGAGCCGGAAACCTAAACCGGCAAAGGAGGAGATGGAACATCCGCCGTACAGAAAAACATCCCAATGCCCACGAGCCCGCCAGAAGATCAGAGACGACAGTCCCGACGCTCGGTTCTAGAGAAGGGAAAACGGTGCAAAGGTACGCCACCAGACCAACACCCGAACCAAGGAGTACAAACTACAAGGACATGATCACCACATCGAAGATTCCCAAAAGAAGGGATAAGGTAGTGAAAGACCGACTACGAGTCCCCAGGGACACATGCACCAAGGGACACCTTTGGAATGAGAGCCCAAACGAGCCAAAAAGACATGGGAAAAAGTATCACAGTGTCAGAGTAGTAGACAAGCAGAATGCATGAGGAAGCGATGTGGTGAAGGATGACACCACACACAGCTACAAGCGCAGATATGATAGAGCCCAGCAGGCCCAGGAACCTGCACGTGAGCGAATGACAGGCGAGAAGCGGGACCAAACAGCCAGAGCTCAACTCCCGGAAACACAACTAGGTAAGGACAACGAGGTAAGTACAGTACAGAGAAACCAATGTAAATGGAAAGGCTAAGACAGGCACTGCAAGACGTGCAAGGAAAGAGTGACTCAGATAAAACTACGAAAAATGAGACCATGACCCCCTGTGCAACCATTAACCCAGATGAACAAGTGAGGCCCCAGGAAGCAAAGAAAGGCCAAACAAAAATCCACAACCAAACCCCAACACGCATCCACAGCATGAAAACTGCAGCAAAATGTCATCTCAAAACATACAGACCGGAACACTTACCCCATAACATATACCCCCACCATTGTACCTCGTAACCTGGTGGAGGTGGGACCCCTATCTGGAACCAAGCATGGGCTGGACATGCATAAGAGTGGGACTGGAGGGGTAACATAAGAGCTGCCTTGTATGGCCCAATAGGCCTGCTGCAGGCACCTGTGTTCTGATGTTCCGATATACGTATCCCAAACACGAACCAGCGCCTGGCCGAAAGAGATGCCAGACCGCATAAACTCGCCTGCAGAACATAGGCACGAACGTGTCATAACACAACATAGCCGAGAAGATTCCAGGAGCACCGCCAGTGGAAGAAGGCAGAGCCACACAATGCAGGAGAAGAGAAGGGTAGAGGCGAAGGAGGAGGAGCCACACACCAATACACAGGGAAAACCCAGTGTCCTCCCCATAGCAGCAATCCAGATCGCCCCCAGGAGCTACGGGGCACGGACTGGAGAATGGAGAAGGGCGAGAGGTGGAGCACCCGAGAGAAAAGGGACACAAACCCCCAGCACATGTGCACACCGCCCATGTCAAAACAAAAAACCACGGTGCATGCACAGCGGGGATACCAGATGTGGGCCGCCAGAATTCGCGAGCTGAAGAAGAAACTACGAAAGTGACAAGAAAAATAGACAATAACAATAGTGTTGTTAACAACCAAATCCCATATGAGAGCACACAGGACAGCCGCCAACCGTAGTCAAAAACAGCAGGAAGGAGCGAAAAGAAACACCACAGCTTTCCATTTGGGCTACAAGGAGCCCAATCTGGCAACTCTGTGCAGCGCAAGACAGTACACAGAGAGAAGAGAGAAGAGACAAACACGAAAAGAACGAAACAGAACCGAAAATCGAGACGCTTGGAGAAGGACCAACAAGCCCCAGAAAGGACTGGAAGACAACAGACGTTCCAAGAATACGGGAAGAATCAAAATCCTCCCGATGCTTCTAGAACATAAAGAAGCAAGCGCAAAGCACGAAGGCACGGGAAGCAAAGTCGCACCCGAGCCCTAAAGTCATGAAGATCCAACCACAAGCCCCGCCCAGAGGGCAGAAAAACCCAGGCGGGGTCCAAACATCAGCCCCTCACCAGCCCTGGGAACCCACTAGGCAGATCTCGGGGCCAAGCCATTCTCCTAAAGCCCCAACCTCACAAGAAAAGCCCACTGGCAGACTCATACAACATGGCTGGAGGAACAGGCTCAAATGCCTTCATCGCTACCATGGAAGGAGGAATCCCCGAAACCGCCCGAGTCTCAAGACCAGCAAAACCCTGCCCCGACCCCGAACCCACAAACGTTAAGGATCCGGATGCAGGGAGGAAGGGGATGACCATAACCGGGGAAAGACAAGAGGGCGCTGAAGGAACAAAACCGAAGCGTCCAACACCCCCAAGCCTCATCACACCAACCAAAACGGGGTAGTCCCGGGCTCCGGGAGCAAACTACCTAGCCTGTTGCACCACCGAAACTCGACTTGCAACGCCCGTGCTGCCTGCACCCTCATAGTCAGCATAAGACTGGGTAATCGAGCCACAAACAAGCAACAAAACTCGCAGGGCTCCAGCCGAAGGTGCCACCGACCCCACAGGCAGCAGACGGAGGCAAAACAGTGAGAGTCACCCCTGAGACAATGGGACAGAGCAAACCCTCGAACCCGCACAAAGCGAGAAAGGGCTCCCAGGCCACATCCATCAGACCCATGTGCCCCCTCGGGGTTTCCCAGGGTACTGAGTGTTTACCGACAGGGATTCATACCCAGGTAATCCCAGGTAGGGTACTGCTAACTGGCGCCCCCATTTACCAAACAACTTTCTAAGAACTGAACCCCCAGGATGTGTACACTCACGGGGGACCTAGCAGGGGAAACCACCAGAAGAAGGAAGAGTACTCAGTACACAAGGGGGCAAAAACCAGGGCAGACCCCCCCCCCCCCACCAGGAAGACAAACAAAAAGAAAAAGAAAACCCCCAAGAGAACCCAGGTGGAACAGAGTCGGCCGCTATGATTGGTGAAAACAAGCTGCGCAGTACCCTGCGCCCCTACCAGTGCAAACTGCCCCCTACCCCCAAGGCAAACAAGGGAGACAGAACACCCTAGCACACAAGGGGCGGCCGAAAACCAAGCAGTAAACGGCCTAGCAGGGGCAGAACCCAAGGAACTTGTGGAAGCAAACCGGGAGTCCCCCTAATATTTGAATTACCTATAAAAAAATAGCTCTAGAATTACCACAGTTATCCAAGTAAGTGGATAACACATTAAGCACTTGTGGAAGGTAACCCCAAGCCCCAAGGGCAGTACTTATATGGCACCTAGAGAAGGAAACCCTAGGCTCATGCAGTACTAGAGAATACACTCCCGAGTACTAGAGAATCACTCCCGGCTCACACACCACCTAGAAGACAGTCACCACACACACTAGGTACAGTGCTGAAACAACCACCGGAGCCAGACCACATGACCTCAGCCTCTAGTATCAACCTTAGTACTGACGGGTGGATAGCTGGCGTGAGGGGTCTGGGGCTCCGCCTACCCGCTCCCTGGGAGGGGGGAACTGCACAGACAGCGGCGTGGCGACGTGTGACGTCATGATCGTTTG
Organism: Procambarus virginalis; assembly: GCA_020271785.1. Classification (NCBI taxonomy): domain Eukaryota; kingdom Metazoa; phylum Arthropoda; class Malacostraca; order Decapoda; family Cambaridae; genus Procambarus; species Procambarus virginalis. The sequence goes on from WNGS01072847.1 coordinate 11,197,406, forward strand.
CTCGTTTCTCTTAGGGATGTTCTAACCATTTGTTCTGCTTTTGGTAGCAATAATTTCACCAGAATAGGGGTTTGTTTTGGGATGCTTACCTTTCTGGGTGCCTGACCCAGACAATGGCAGACATAGAATGCTTCCAACCACACGAACTCCATACACATGACCGATGCCAAAGTCTGACATTAGCATATCAGCCTAGTAAGCTACGGGGAGCCGAAGGGGCTCCCCCCAGAAAATGGGGAAAACCCCTGAAATTTGAAACGAAAAATTGAGATCACAGTTCGCAAGCAAAGTATGAGAAAGAATCCAAACTCAACAGACAAGAATATGGTATGTTGGCCAGAGCTGCCAGTAAACTAGATACTGAGGAGTTAAAATCCTAGCTACATGACGAGGCACCACACAAACCAAACTGAGACTGGTTCTAAACCACCACATGGTTACAAATCTGGAGCGGGATCTAAATCAAATCCCTGCACACAAAACTCTAAAGAGGGTGATAAAATGAAAACCTCCAAACTACAAAACAGGATCCAAAAATGTAATCTTGAGGGAGTAGAAGAGGAGACAAGCTCCCATTCGAATGGTGATTTCTTTTTTAAAAGAACACATACCTATGAAGCAAAAAACCCACAGGACCAAAGATCAAGGACAGAAGAGGGTTGGAAGGTAGTCATTGACCCTCCTACTAACAGCTCCAAATCCCAGAGACTAACAGCTGCAACATATGACCCAAGGCTGCTGAGGACTGAGAATGTTTACAAGATACTAAGACCATGTCCAACCACCAAATCCCACCCACACCCAAATATCAGCCCATGACATATTGGCAAAAACTGCCAAAAGAGTGGCATACTAACACACATATCACAGGCAGAAGGGTAGACCACAGGTTGGCTACACTTTATGACACTGTGGATGACCTGAGAACAAGCCCAGGAACAGAGGACCAGGGAAACCGGATCACTCTAATAAGGAGTCCACCAAAACAAAATTTTGTGGCAGGTAAGTAGTAGTGTAAAGCCACCACCAGACACAGCTCATGCTGCAACCCCAGATGAACCAACCAAACGTCCACCTCCACAAGCCAACCAACTCATTCTTTGCCAGAAACATTGCCGGCTGCAAATGAATAAAGCACCCAGCAGGGTGAAAAGAACAAAAACCAGGCATCAAAGGAGAGCATGAAGCTTCCTCACCCAACAACTGGAAGCCAGAGAAAGCAAAAACAACACTTCCTAAAAATAGTCCCGAAGAGGGCCAAGTAAACTGACCAGACGAGAAAAAAAAATCCGGTCAAGGGATCAAGCAGGCTCAGGCAGTGCATAAACAGGCCGGAGGAAAAACAATATGCAAGAAAACTTGTGAAACTGGACCAGAGAGAGATATCACCCCCAAATTCAAGCTGGAGTGGCTCCACCAATGCTGCACAATAAGAGGTGACAATATTCAGCATAAGACATCAATTAAGGAAAAGCCGAGAGAAACAGAACATAATTACCCCTATCAGAAACCGAGGAACAACGGAGACAGAAAATGGTGGAAGGCATGCCAAGAAACGTCATACTGTAGCCAGGAAGAAGACTGCAGATGGGACAACATTAAACCAGCATATAATTTCCACAGAGATGGTGATGTACGCATCAAAAACACCAGACACAAAGAGCGGAAAAGGTCGAACCAGTAAAATACATCACTGGCTCTACCCTCTGAAAGAGGCAGAGCTGCAGAAAAATCCTCGGGTTGGACACCTGAAACCAAGACTGAGATCACCACCAAGGAGCTAGAAGGATCACCCTTCCCCTGTAGGACTCCAAAGTGTCAGAACCCGAAATAACAGCCAGACCGGGAAAAAGAGGTAGATGAAAGAGGCAGGAAAAGCCTCAAAGGCAAAACATCACTTAGCTGATGATAAGAGACCGAAGCCAAAGTAAGCCAAAAGGGTAACCAGGCACATACACATCAGCATAAAAACTGGCGAAGCAGCCGGCTAACCCAGTCTGCCTCCCTCCTCCCCCCAAATGAGGAGGGGGGGTGAAGTGGGGCAAACTAGCTCGCTCTAGTTTCATGAATTTTATATCATTTGTTTAGTTTGTTGGGGGAGTTCTTTTGCTAGTTTGAGGCTGGGGTCTGGCTTTTAACCAAGCTGTGGTCTGTTTTGTTTCGCTGATTTTCTTGGTGCCTTCCCTTGCTGGTAGCAGACGAATAAATTTACATAAAATTTTTCATAGTGCCACTGCTCCTAGTGACTCTCTAAGAGGGCCAGGTACTGGCTCATGGTCCCCAATAGGCTAATAAGAACTGTGACTGATGGCCCCTTGTAGTCTGGCACCATACAAGTATAGTAGCTTCAGGGAGCTACAAGGAGCTCCTCCCAGAAACCACCTCATAGAATAGTAAACAATCAGCATCCATACCATCCACAGTAGAAAGTGCTACAAGAATCTATAATGCAAAGCAGCAGCATGAGAAAGCAGCTTGACCAAAACCGAGATAGAGCATTGATAACATACACTCATGGGTTAAAGAACCCAACCCGTCCTCGCAAATTCGTATAGTCAATATTGACTTATTAAATACGTGCATAGGTGACATACTAAACATAATAGATACCCTTAAAAAGATTCATAGAAAACACCGACCTTACCTAACCTTGTTAGTATGTTAAGATAAGCATCTTATTGCTTAGTAATTACAATTATTACTTAACCTATAATTATAATAGGTTAAGTAACAATTGTAATTACGAAGCTATAAGATGCTTATCTTAACATACTAACAAGGTTAGGTAAGGTCGGTGTTTTCTATGAATCTTTTTAAGGGTATCTATTATGTTTAGTATGTCACCTATGCACGTATTTAATAAGTCAATATTGACTATACGAATTTGCAAGGATGGGTTGCAACAACCCCTGAACCCAACAGGTTGAATGATGGAAGCAACAGGAATGGCCATTGGGGTCTAAAAACACAGAGGGTTTGTCCTAAAAACTGCAAACCCACATCAGGTGCAGCCTTAGCACCTGCCCAATAATACATACTGTACAAGACCAGAAAAATCCAATAAGGACCCCGACACAAATGGGCAAGGATGCAAGGCACCTGAGAAGTGCTTCAGTGAAACACTAGACCTCAATCTAAACTACTTAGTACGGAAGAGCATAGGCCACTACAGATGATAAAAATAAAAAAAATAAAAATTGGTGAACATGATCCAAGTGTGCCCAAAGACAAAGTGAAAGTACTCAATATGCCCTAGGAGCGGGACCAAGCACAATAGGCAGGTGTTTAACCCTCAAACCGCGAACAAAAAACTGCAGCTGCCAACCCAAGGCCATATAGGCCCAACAAGGCCGAGGAACATCAACGAAGGAACACATAGCCAACCTATGAACGACTTGCGCCTGGGGATAGACAGCAAGCTGGCAGGACCAAACCTGTTGGAAATTTCCAACACTTAATTACAGTACTAACATTCAGTACCTTAATAAATTATTTTTGTACTGTGTATTATAATTTACTAACTCTACTAACAGATAACTTAGTAATACAGTATTCAGTTTAATTCATTAAGGCGTAATAACGTCTCATTTCCAAAAAATTCTAGTCGGGTGCTTATCAGCCACACGACTAAAGGGAAAATATTTACATTCACGAGAATTGTATTAAATTCTCTTTATTTTCACGTTCTTATAATTTTATTGTCACGAATGTATTCAGCGAATTACAACTGATAGTATATTTATATTCGATTAAGTAATATATTTTATTTGCTGGTAATAATTCATACAGTTACGAACTGTTACTCCAGCGCATTCACATATGACGGAATTTCTATCCAGCACTCTCTTCTATTGAACATAGTTTCATTTTAATTATTAAGAAACGAGAATTTATATATTGTCGAGTAAGACAAATTAAATCTCTAATTTCCTGCAAAAAATTCTAGAGCCAGAGGGACAAGGGTCTGGGGCTCCCCCTTCCCCCTGGGTTGTGCAGATGGCGGCACGGCAACATGACGACGTCATGCTCGTTTGCTAATTTTCGTTTGGAGAGTTCTGTCCACTCGTTTGGCTTTCGGTAGCAATAGTTTCACCAGAATTGGGGTTAGTTTTGGGGCGCCTACCTTCCTGGGTGCCTGGCCCGGTTGATGGCAGACACAGAATGCTCCCAACCACAGGTGGGGTTTCTATAGGCCATTCTTCCTCGTGCCTCTCTGAGGGGGCTAGGTTCTGGTTCGTAGTCCCCGGTAGGCAAGAACTCCAAGTACATTGACTGATGCCAGAAAGTTATACATATCCATTCAGCCTGGATAGCTCTGGGGAGCCGACGGGGCTCCCCCCAGAAAATATTAGAAAGTTTTCTTTTGCAAACAGAATGGTAGACAGTTGGAACAAACTAAGTGAGATGGTGGAGGTCAAAACCATCAATAGTTTCAAAGCATTATATGACACCGTCAATAGTTTCAAAGCATTATATGAGAGTACTGGGAAGACAGGACACCATGAGTGTAGCTCTCATCCTGCAACTACACTTAGGTAATTTCTACAAGCCAGTCTAGTGCTACACAACAGTGTGCACACAATTTCTGTAAAAGGGCAAAGTCCCAAAGCACTTTGAAAAGCAGTGGAGCTCCGCATAGCAGAGAGGCAACATGGGAACCCTACAGCAGTCGTGTATGTGTGTGACCGGCATAAGAACCGAGGGCTTGGGTCCTTGGATTGTGCAAATCCCTTTCCACCCTAAACGAGTTGGGGGAGTTCATTAGGTAGGTGCAAGGCTTCGGTCCCATTTAAACCTAGCAGTTGTTTGTTTTGCTTTGATGACTTTCTGGATGCCTTCCCAAGCGAGGTGGTGGAATGGCACCTGCTCTTTGTGCCTCTTAGAAGGGGCCATGCTCTGGCTCCGATCCCTAGACGATTTGAGAACTCCATGGCTGATGTGAGCTAGTAGTTGAGAGCCATCTCACCAAGACAGCTTCAGGGAGCCACAAAGGGTTCACCCAAGAAAAACTGTCCACCCCAACCACTAGGGCCTGCAGAGAAGCCAAAGCCCATACACTACCTGGGCAAGGCTCCATCAAAGGAAGCAATCTTAAGGAGCAGACACAAGAACCTCCTGAGAAAAAAACTAACTGGGCAGAGGCAATGCCAACAGCAACTAGATAAGCAAGTCTAGCACCAGAAAAGTCAAACAAGTCTCAAGGCTTACACAAAAGTTAGGCTGGAAAAACCATGCTCAAAATATATTTGGAACAAGACCCCTGCAGGACAGTTTTTCTTTGACTATGGGCTGAATTTATTCAGTTGTACCAAGTACAGTAGATGCAACCTCAAACTTACACGTTGTAAACATTCAATGACTTTTGACATATATGCCTTCTGAACTTCATAAGGCTCAAAAGGGAACCTCACTGGGACTCCTTGAAACACAACCTCAGGCATGATGTCCGAAGAAGCAACTTCACAGCTATATCTTTTGTGATCCTTACAGCATTTTCATTGATACACCCTGTTGAAAGAAAAATGCTGTAAATAAAGCAGCTGGAAACATATTTCTGAAACGGTCACATTTAGATATGTAAAATTCAACAATATTAATCGTAGTAGGGTAAGGTAGCTAGTTCTCTGTCACCTATAAACCACTCCCTCCACCTCCAAAATACCTTGAGCACATACAATCCTGCTAAAATGAAACCAAAAATATTTACCTCCTAAAGTGCACTACAATAACATGTAAATTGAAAGATACAGTATCTAATAGAAACTGTTAGAATAAAAGATAGACATTTTATCATGTGGAGTATGCTTTTTAGTGTCAAATATCAGAAGTAATATTTATTTTGTAATTTTTGTTTTCCACCAGACTTACAGTTTTTAAACTGCAGAAGATTAACATAAAGACAAACACCTATAAAGGTGCATTACAGTATTGGTGTAGAAAAAAACAGCGTTGAATGTAATGAAACGCCATTTTCTGGGTAGAGCCCCGGAGGCTCCCTACAGTTATTGGACTGATATTAGCTAATACTGCATTAGTACTGGGCTTCAGTCTTATGGAGTTGTTATGCCTACCAGGGACCACTAGCCAGAACATGGTCCCTCAGAGAGGCGCAGGGAGCAATGGCCTATGAAACTCTTATGTATAAAAGTACAGTATTCGTGTCCGCCATTGACCGGGGTTGAGCACCCAGAAAGATAGGCACTTCAAAACAGACCTCTCCTGGTAGAAATATTGCAACCTAAGACCAAACAGAGGCTAGAAACTCTCCCAAAGAAAACAAGCCAACAAGCAACACATCATCACACTGTGCGCCGCTCGTTCGCGCTGATTACAACCCCCCCCCCCCCCCCCCGGAGGGGTAGAGGGGTCCTGGCCCACAGAAAAAGGCACAAGAAAGCTTGCGAAACACAGCCGAAGAGACAACAACCTAGAATGCAAGCTGGAGCAGCTCCACTAGCGCCGCACGATAGGAGGCAACAGTATTAGGCATCAAATGACGGTCCTGAAAAAGCCAAGACAGAAAGGACAAGACAACCCGATCCAAAATAGAAGAAAACCTACAAAGAGAGAAAATGGCGGAAAGAACACCAGAAACTTCATACTGTCGCCGAGATGAAGCTCTCGGGTGGGACACCATCAACGAAACCAACTGATTACCATACAAATGGTGATAAACCTGCGTCAAAAAGACCAGACGCAAAGAGCAGAGAAGACTGAACCAGCCAAGTACCAGACTGGAGCGACCTGCTGGAAGAGGCAGAGCCTCTTTGAAACCTGTCCTGAAACAGCCAAGAAAGAAAAGTCAACCCAACACGATCCAAGACCAAAGATAACCTATGCAGGGAAAGGAAATGGCAAAAAGACGGCCAAGAGACTCGAGACTGTTGCCAAGAAGACCGCAGGTGGGGATACCATGAGAGAAGCCACCTGGCCACCATACAGATGGTGATACACCCGCCTCAGAAACTCCAAATGCAAAGCACAGAAGAGTAGAGCGAATCAGCAAGGTACCTCACCAGACCAATCTGTTGAAAGAAACAGAGCCGCAGAAAACACACCAGGTTTGGACACCAAACAAGCAGCACCTGAAACCAAGGCTGGGCCAATCACCATGGAGCCAGAAGGAGAACCCTCCCCTGATAGGACTCGAGCTGAGCCAGAACCCGAAGCAACAGCTGAACCGTGGGGATATCATAAGAGATACAGATAACCGCACCTCAACCAGTCCTGCCGAAAAGCGTCTATCGCAAAGGTCTCGCAGTCAGGGAGGGGCACCACATATACGGGTGATGCCTCGACCATGCCGACGCGAAGAGGTCCACCTCTGGGGGCCCGAACATCCAGCAGAGCCAACTGAAGGAGTTGGCGTCGACCGTCCATTCCGTGGATAGGGGAATGAACCGTGACAGGCCGACTGCCAGGACATTGGACATGCCCTGGATATGAACTGCTTCATGCAAGCAAACCTAGCCCATAAAGCAGCAACTGCCTAGAAAGCCTCCAACTTGGAAGGTGGATTCTATCAAAACAGATCCAGTGAGAACATACCTCACAGGTCTTCAGGTTGTTAACATCCCCAACCCAACAGGCAGCAAGACATGGGAAGAATACAAATCATCAGATAGCCAAGATGAACACCCCTCAAACTTGCAAACAGTGAGATCGGGCTCGACGAGGTACTCCATAAGCACCACGATAGACACCAGGCGGGGATTCCCAGGGCCTCATAACCAAGCAGGTACCCCAGGTACTAGGGGCTGCTCTTTGGAGTAACAGACACCAACTGCAACCTAAATAACTAAGCTATGAGAGGCAACTGTGGCATGCCATGTAAACAAGCGAGCAAACCCCAGCTCACCCCAACAATCAAGGAATGCCTCCAGCCAAAATCCCAAACAGAGGAATCCAAGATTCCTGAATAGCCCAAGGTAAGGCCTCCACCCTGGTGGACAGACCTCACAGGAGCAAACTCCTGAACACATTAGAGAAGGGAAGCTCTGGCTGCGCAAGGGCAGCCTGAGTACACAGCCAGAAACACCTAATGAGTGAAGGCCACACAAGAAGCAGGAATTAAGAAAGGAATGTGAAGGGAAGGGTATTATCAGGGAAAAGTGCCAATGCATTACAGTACTATTATATAGCACTTGGAAGGGGTCAGGATAAGTGGGACAGGAAAAAGGGGTGGTGCCCAACCGCTCGGATGGTCGGGGATTGAAGCTCACACGAAAATAGGAAACAATACACTAAAGCAAATGGCCCCCCACAGGACAACAAAGTTCAAGGACTACCAGCACTTAGCTTGAAGCTTTGGGGCTTGCCTGCAAGCTGGCATGACCAGAGGCACTACAAACAGGTGTGGGGGACACCCATATCAGAAACAGAATTGATGTGGAGAGCCAGCATGGAGCTGGGCCGCCTTGTGGTGGTAATACCACAGTATCTTGGGACAGTATGGATGTTCTACTGCCAAAATACTGGGGGGGAGGGGGAGGAGGGGGGGTATACAAGGTCATGAACAACTCATTCCTATTTGTATAGGTAGTTCTTATTTCAGCAGTAGTGTACATGAATCTGCAACACATGCTACCTGGCTGTCTTACCTTGTATGTATGTACCTTACCTGAATAAAAATTTATTTACAGTGGCACCTCGACATATGATTGCCCCTACTTACGATAATTTCGAGTTACGATATAAATTTCATCGAAAAATGCGACTCGACATCCGATGGTGTCGTCGACATCCGATATTTGTTGGTACACGTTCGGGTCGGCCAAGCGCGTGGTTCCCAGTCAAGCGGTTCGACCTGCCTCAGTTTACTACAGCTACCCGCTTAGTGACGATCGCGTCTTTAAGAAATTCTGCTTTTGTGGTGATTTTTTGCATTTGAACATTAAAGTAATTATTATATAATACGCCATGAGTCCCAGGAAAGTCAGGCTCAACATATGAGATCCCATGTTAGAATGACCATAGAGCAGAAACAAGAGATCATTCGTAAATATGAAGATGGTGTGCAGGCAGGTGAACTGGCTAGGCAGTACAACAAATCTCAGTCAATGATATCCACCATACTAGCTAAGAAAAAGGACATTATGGGTGCTAAAGTGATGCAACATTACAGACAAATGTTAAAACAAATGGATGGAAAATGTAGTGAGACAAACAAGCATTGAACCACAACCAGGTCCTAGTGGTATTCAGGCAAAACTTAAGAGAGAGTACCCCAGAGAAAACATCACTGCCTGATGTGATAATGGAAGGGGACTCCCTTCCAAACAGTACAACTCCCTCCCCCCCCTCATCACCATCTTCCATACGCCATCAAGAGCCCTCCATAAGGTAAGAGTAACTTTGGTATTGTATTGTAGTTTGAAAAAAAAACATTGTATTCAGTATAAAATGTACTTTTATGTTAATATTTGGAGGGTGGGATGGATTAATTCAAATCCCTTTATTTCTTATGGGAAAAATTGCTTCGACTCCGATATTCGACTTACAATCCGTCTCTGGGAACAGATTAGCATCGTAAGTCGAGGCCCCATTGTATATTATTTATTATTCATTTGATACTTTACATCCTGCCTTTTGTTCCAGGTAATTATTCTAACTTGCTTGAATGAAATTCTAGTAGGAACTAATTGAATCTTTCTTTCAGTGCTTCTAAATCATCCTGTAATTTTTGCTGTCTTTCACCATGCTGTATTATTCTCCTCCTCATTTTTAGTATGTGAGGACACATTAAAAGGAAGGAGTCATTCCCTTTGAGAGATACTCACATAAAAGAGGAACAAGGTAGGCTTTAGTAATGACCATGTGTGACTCACTTATAACATCTTGCTATTCATCTCGTGCACTAATTTCATATAGGATAGGACTATCTTGAGGTTATCTTGAGATGATTTCGGGGCTTTAGTGTCCCGCGGCCCGGTCTCGACCAGGCCTCCACCCCAGGAAGCAGCTTGTGACAGCTGACTAACACCTAGGTACCTATTTACTGATAGGTAACAGGGGCATAGGGTGAAAGAAACTTTTTGCCCATTGTTTCTCGCCGGCGCCCGGGATCGAAACCGGGACCACAGGATCCCAAGTCCCGCATGCTGTCCACTCGGACAACCGGCTCCATCGGTCCCGGACTACTGAAAGTCTAAAAATATTCTGTCTATTAACCTCTCTATTTTGTTTGAATCTCTGTCTCAAATAAGATCAAGCTCTCTCAAATAAGATCAGGCCCAAGTGCAGTGAAAAGCTTTGTCCTTGCACCTGTTTGTACCTGTTGCCTTGCTTTTTCTTCCTCTAAGATCCCACTGACAAGTGGCCTAAAATTTAAAGCCACTTGTCACTTGTCAGTCACAGTGAGGGGCTGTGTTAGCTGGAGCTCTGATTGTAGTAATATTATCATAGCAATAATGGAAGGGTAGTGAAGGAACTGATGAATCTAGTTGGAGCTCTGAGGACAGAGTTGGATTCCCTATGGGAGGAGGTACAAAATCTGAAACATCAGGAGGAATCAAAAGAGGGGACCAGTACACATTAAAAAGACCTCGTCTTGGAAAGTCATAAATGATAGGGGTCATAAGAGACCTTTGACAAAGTCGCCTACAGATATCCTAAGGACGTCTAACTCATTTGCTATGTTGGAGGATGAGTGCTGCAGTGAGCCTGCAGTTCGTTGAAAGGGAAAGCAACGAGTGCAACGAAGTGCAACGAAGTGCAACGAAGTGCAGGTCCCTCAAAGTGTTCAGAAAGTTAAGGAAGTACCTAAGAGAATTTTGATTGTGGGAGATTCCCAGGTGAGGTATTTGGATAGAGCTTTTTGTGCCAGAGATAGGGGAACAGGTTAAGGGTTGTTATCCGGGAGCTGGATTTGGTGATATTGTTGGCAACATGAATGAATTATGGCTGGAAATGGGAACAAACCCATTACAGTTACAGTATATCGAACAAAGATTAGGGAAAGGATAGGTCCATTAAAAACTGAGACATGTCAGATAACAGATAATGACGAAAAGATAAGTAGTATTTTTAATAAATATTTTATCTATTTATTAAGAGGAACTTAACAATATGCCTTCAGCCGAACAAGTCTATGTGGGGTGGGGACGAGGACAGGTTGACTAGTTTAGCAGTTACCAGGGAGGATGTAATTAAACAAACAGTAAAACTCAAACCAAACAAATACCCAGGGCCAGATGAAGTGTTTGCCAGGGTGCTTAAAGATGCAAAGAGGAGCTTTGTGGGCAACTGTCTACAATTTAATAAATCAATAGAGTCAGGTAGAGTGCCAGAGTCATGGAAGGTTGCCTAATGTGGTACCAATTTTAAGAAAGGAGATAGATCACTTGCGTCAAACTATCGGCCAATTAGCCTAACGTCTATTGTGGCAAAGTTACTTGAATCGATAATTGCAAATACAATTCGTCTTCATCTTGAAAAACATAA
>WNGS01072847.1:11237718-11258295 GCA_020271785.1 Procambarus virginalis
TTTGTGCCCTCTGTAATGCTTTTGCCCTACCACTCACCGAATCACCTTCTGTGGTTGATTGTTCAATAAACCCTTGAACTATATGTTTAACACATCTCTAACCCTGTCCATGGAGGACAGAAGAAAATGTATATATGCTGGTTAGCATTGTAAATGTGTGGCCACGTCTGTAGTAGAAAATAATAATAATAATAATAAAAACTCACAGGATAGGTATGGGGTGCACAATAAAATATAGCCGCCTCCGGCGGCAACAATCAAAACAAAAATCAAAACAGGTTGAAGAATGTAGCAATGGCCATCCTGGACACGTCATTTGGTTCCACAGTCATCAAATGGAATGCATACCCAAGGATAATTTTTAATATCATATAATTAGGATCACATAATTACTGAAAATAATAATATTATTAAAAAATTAAATAATTAATTTTCTATTAATAATTAATACAACGTTAATTATTATAATAATAATAGTCATTTCTTCAAGGGGACTTTGTCGGCTATCATCTTGCCTCCTGGCTTGCTAAAACTCTGACTCCTTACAGTTTGACAGCAGGATGCTGCTTCTGTAAACTTTCCTTTTTAAGACTACTCATAGCCCAGTCGATAAAGCGTCGGCCTCACACCCGTGGGGTCCACGGTTCGAGACCCATACAGCCTAGGTGAATGGAATGTTTATTTCCACGGAAGTGTGGATAGCAATTTATCTTTGCACGTTTTCTCCTGCCCACCTTCGTCACTCTCAGGACTTCATAGAAAAACTGCGCCTGCAGCCCTCTTGTAAGATGCTTAGTCTTGACGTTGACTGTTTACTAATGTTCCCCTTGATGATATTCTCTCTTTCCAGAGCCATAAGGCAACTGAGGGTCTTCTTCATCTCCTGCCCCCCACTGACGTTTTCCTCTAATTCATGCTCTTTCAACGGAAAATACTTCTCTCAAACCTTCGGTGTCGCTATGGGTTCCCCTCTCTCACCTGTTCTTGCCAATCTCTATATGGAATATTTCGAAACTGTTCTTCTTTTCCCTATTGATACTTGTCCCCTCTCTCTGGCTTCGCTATGTTGATGATATTTTGCTTTATGGTCTCATGACCTTAGTCTTTTCCAGCCTTTCCTGCCTCTCTTAACAATCTGGCTCATTCTATCCATTTCAAAGTTGAATGGGAATCTAATTCCCTCCTTTCTTTTCTTGAAGTTCATGTTAACAGCTCTGTGTCCGTTTCTCTTTCTCTGTGTACTGCAAACCAATGCATAGTGTTGTGTACATTCACTTCTTTTCCTACCATCCTCCTGCTGTTAAGAAAAGTGTTCTAGTCTCTATCTTTTTCCGCGCTCTCCGCATCAGTGACCCTCAGTATCTTGGTTCTGAAATTTCCTTTATGTACACGTCTTTATCTCGCCTTTGTTACCACTTACAATTTATCAACTGTGCCTATTCTCTAGCTTAACGAATTCTATTTCATCTCAGACCTGTTTCCATCACTGGTACCACTGTGCTCTATCTTCCCTTCATATCTGAACTCAAAATCTCCCTAATACCCTTCGTCCTCTTGACATAAAGCTTACCTTTCGACAAACTAACACTCTTCGTATTAATCTGTTCACACTGCTCCTCCTGCTTCTAGTGTCTACTCTATTTCCTGTTCGTCTTGTCCTATCCAATACTTTGGGGAAGCAGGCCCAAAGTCGTATTATAGAAGCATATACGACTGTACAAAAATCTTGGTAGTCGTGAGACTATATCCAAGATCCGACAAGATCTTGATATAATAGTCTCACGACTATCAAGATTTTTGTACAGTCGTATGGTCTAGTGGTTAAGGTACCAAGTATGCCAAGGTGCATATAGCGCTCCTGGCTATTTGGGTTCGAATCCTCTTGGGGTATGGAGTTTTCAGTTATATATATATATATATATATATATATATATATATATATATATATATATATATATATATATATATATATATCCCATATGTAACTGTATAACCTTGCATAATAAAGTGTACACCATAAAAAAGGGGGTGGTAGGAGAAGCGAACACTCTTATGTATTCAGAGTTAAATGGCAAGTTTTTCCCTGAATTCTCTGTGTTCCCTTCTCTGAGGCTGTGGGTCCCTATAATTGCACCAGAGGTGGTACCTCCCTATATATATATAATATATATATATATATATATATATATATATATATATATATATATATATATATCTCTATATATATATATATATATATATATATATATATATATATATATATATATATATATATATATATATATATTCTCTTAGTGCCTGGGTTTATTGTCACCATACTTTACATAACAATAGAACTGTTACAGGCAGCCACGTTATCAGAATGCCTGACAGCCGACTGTCTAACAGGTGCTGTATGAAGAATTATTCCAAGGCACGCATTCTGCTGGACGGGGGAGAAGAATGATACAAGGATTGCCTTGACTTGGACATCAACACCAATACTTGGGAGTCGTTTGCTTATAGCCATCCAACTTGGAAAAGCAGTCACCACAGGGATCCGTGCAGCAGAAAATAGATGGACTGCAGAGGCACAGAGGAAACGCATTGCGCGCAAAGCTACAGCAACCTCCACCTATGCAGTAGTTGCACAACCTGTCCTCTTAAAAAGACGTGGGCGAGCCTTCCGGACTCAAATTGGTCTCATCCTCCATCATCTGACACACAGCCACCGACCTTCGATCTGATATATTGAAGTCATGGTCATCTTCACATCCGAAGGACCAGAATCATGCATGTATGTGTGCAATAAAAAAATGGTAACACGCTTCACAAGACTGTTAATTGCTTTGCTAAATGACCTATGGGATTCAGTTCCTGAACCCATTATGTGCCTCTAACCCTTTCCACCACCGCCCTCGGATAGAGATCAGGTACATAAAAATTACTAACTCTCGGTATGCTTGAACACGGTACGGTATGGTATGCTTCATGGTATGGTATGCTTGATACACGGTACGGTATGCTTGAACACGGTCTGATCAGTCCAGATGGGTGGAAAAAATCGACTAGTTCCTTTGTAGTGCTAGCAACATATTTCACTTGTAACAATAATGATTGTTAGTCTCTTCTCTTTAAAAGATGAAATGTGTTGTGTTTTTCCCTGTAGAAGTAATTTATTTTATATCTTTTTATTGTTACAATACACAGGTTGTGGCGAAGAGAAAAACAATGACAATCGGGCCTTGTCACTCATCAAGAAATCCTACGAGTTCTCTTTTGGGGGGCTAATGACAGAATATACCGTACAGAGACTTTCTGCTATGTTGAAAAAGCATAATTATATGTTTTAATAATAAAATTGACAAATTGACTTACTTTTCACGAAGATGTGAAGATTACATCATCCTCTGCTGCGCTTATTTTCTATTGTTCATTGAAGTATAGTAACTCTTCTTGACAGTATACATACAAGGATTCTATCATTCACTTTATAAAACTATATATGCACTTATTTTCAGGCCTTCGCTGCTCATTACAGTAGGTCTACTAGCTACTGCTAATTCGTGTATGAACGCACTGCACTTGAATACAAAATATTGACTTGTCAGCTGTAACACACTTGTACAAGTGAAACTTATTTCTTTGTTTACACTATGTGCATTTCAATGTACAAGGCTTAGTTTGTTGACACAACAAATTGCAGTATTGTACTGTACACTTTTTACACACTAATGTATATGCATTTCAATCATATTTTATATCATCGCACCGTTGTTATTGTTGTTTTAGATTCAGATACTCAGAACAAAAAGTTCCTAGCACGGACTATGGTGAGCCCGTAGTGGACTTGTTCATCGTCAGGGGATACTGCATGATTTAACTGTTGATGGAAATTCAGCATCGACGAATGTAGCATGACTTCTAGAGAAGATATTTCACGGCAGTTGAAATCATTAATTTATCAATTTCATCTGAATCAAATTATCTCTCGTTAACATGCTGAGAACTGCTTAAGTTATGAAGTGTACTGTACATAAAAATTTCCAACCACATATTTACTTTTCTTTAATATTCAACAAGTCCTTAATGTGCTGCAATCTTTACTGATGTACGACACCTTTAGCCAGAGCCTCACCACCATCGTGGTGGAACGAGCACCATTTCCAAAACACTTCAAGCAATCTGTTCTCCAGTTAACAATTCGTTAACTAGGATTGTAATCATTTTCTAACCAATCATTGATATCATTCACTCCTAATCCTGACCAGACTGAAGAAACTCATATGGACCCTTCTTCAAACCCTTCAAAATTATTGCCAACATTTCATGCCCTTCGAATTCATGATCAGATACTGCTGCTTCGCCTCAAGGCCTCCCTGTTTTAAGTTTCTTTAAAAAAAATTTAATTGCAGTTTCTTCCACTTTATTCCAAGCCTAGCCCAGTGGAAAACTGTTTCACTGTGTATTTTTTTCTAGTGTTCTTTGAACCTATCCTTCCCTGTCAATACATCCTCCTTGCTAGGTAAACCACTAAAACATCTTCAAGCATTACTGTTTAGAACACCCGTTTAGCAGCAATTAAGAATCAGGGCTGTATTTGGTGGAAGCGCCATGTATTTTATTTTTCCATCCCATGAAATTGCAAATGGGTGTGAAACGCATTATCTAGCAGTAACATGCCTTAACTTCACTGGCCTTCATTCCACATTTATTGATCTGGAATTCTCTAACCTCCTTGCAATAGCTTTTTTTTATGAATTTGTTAAAAGAAATTTGTTTCAGAAAGTTAAATGAATTTGGGGAGTCAGTCCTTGAGCCCATAATGTGTCTCTGTAACCCCTTTCACCACCGCTTACAGATGGGTATAAGATACATAATAAATGAACTAAACTTAGCACAGAGCAACCCTTTGCTAATTTGTCGTCCAGGGATACTTTTCTGCATCCTACTGGTCAAGTATTTACTGGGCCCAGCTCACCACGTAAACCCTGGCTCGTCACCATTATACACTTAATATTTGCTTAAATATTACTGACAATGGACTGATTTATTTATCCTAGAAGGGTTCAACATTAGTGGGATTAACACCTGAAGCCTCGTAAGAATTTTTTTTTGGCGTTGAAATGTCATACTGAACCTCCCTTCAACACACCACGTAACGGTCCCTATAATTCCCCTTGTTACAACTTGTCTAAGTCTTACAAATCTTGTTATGACATTTTTTTAATGACGTATCATGAAGAACGTTGTTACAACTTACTATATTGGTTGGTTGTTACAATTGTTAAATGTTAAACCTTGTTCAAACGTGTGTTGCAACGTCACAGTTCCATCGTGTGTTTGGCGGGCTTTAATCCCAGTTCACCCATCCCATGTCCACAAGATGGGTATGGGGTGCATAATAAACGAATAAACTTGTTGTGAAGTCTTTTATACCTAATTGAATTGCAAGTTTACTTGCTGCAACTTTAAGCTCTTTAAATAGCACTGCAATGCCAACTGTTCGGTGCTGAATAAACTACTTATACACTACACATTCATTGATTATTGATACTGAGCAGCTCTTATAATGCCTTCGTCGAGCATGCAGCACCAGAAGTAGCACATTTTGTAGTGCTCACATATTTCAATAACATTTCGTCGGGCTTTTTTTCCCTTACTGTACTTTAGCAGATGTTAAGCTCTGCTGCCAGTCTCTTGCATGAGTACATCCTTTGTCAAGTTTTTGAATTAACTCCAATTTATGCAGCCGTCAGGCGCTTGCTGTGGGTGCCCGCCTTAGCCTGTGCGCTGGTACGTTTAGGCTTCTTTTTTTTTATTCACTTAAACTAAAGATCACAATTAACATGATAAGTTCTTCACAATTGGGCGGCGCGAGTCGGCAGTAAACAACGTGGACCGGGGCTCCCATGCGCCATGGTCGCATCCACTAGAAAATAAATACCTAGTGCCCTATACTGTAAAAGGTATTTAAAAAGACAAATAAAGACTTGTTCTTATAACAATTATTTTCAAATATTTCTTAATAATAATTTGTAATTTGCTTCATTAAAATATAATTTAAAAGTACTAAAAATTTAATTTAGGACTCATTGACGATGGAGTTCGGTGGCCGCTTGCCATGTGAGGTTCTAAGAGTTCTTCTCCTCAAGCCCGGACCTGGCCTTAACTTGTGAGAGCTTGGTCCAACAGGCTGTTGCTTGGAGTGGCCCGCAGGTTTACGTATCCACTGCAGCCCGGTTAGTCCTTCTTATAATTTCTGGCAAGATATTGAACAGCTGTGGACTTTGATGTTCAGTGTTCTCTGATTGTGCCTATGGCTACTCTTCATTGACTCGATTCTGCATTTCCTTCTATATCGTTCACTCTGGTATGTTATTTTACAATGTAAATTTGGGAGGGTGTGCAACTAATTTTGACAGTTTACATTTCGTCAAGTCTACATCAGCTGAGTAAGGTAATAAAAATTCCCAGAAATAGGACATCACCCTCGCTTCTATATGAGACTTTTCAGCTAAAATCCCCCCCCCCTCCCTCCCAACAATATACGTAAACCAACCTCAAACCGAACAGAATTTGAGTCCTGGGAAAAAACACTAATTGTGCTTGCAGAGGGTTGAGCTTCAGCTCTTTGGCCCTTCCTCTCAACTTCTGTAAAGGTTTCGAGCCTAATGGGCTCTTTTTATATCTATATTTGAAACTGTGTATGACGTCTGCCTCCATCACATCACTTCCTAATTATTAAAACATTATTATTTTAATGCATTCCATTTATTAACTACTCTGACACTGAAAAACAAATTCTATGTGGCTCGTTTGGGTACTCAGTTTCCACCTATGTCCTCTTCTGTACCACCCGTGTTAAATAATTTGTCTTTATCTACCCTGTGAATTCCCCTGAGGATTTTGTATGTGGTAATCATGTCTCCCCTAATTCTTGTGTCTTCCAGCAATGTGAGGTGCAATTTATGCAGCCTTTCCTCGTAACTCATACATCTTAGTTCTAGAACTAGTCTTGTGGCATATCTTTGAACCATCTCCAATTTCATCTTGTGCATGACAAGGTATGGATGCTATGCTGGCGCCGCATACTCCAAGATTGGTCTGACAATGTGGTATACAAGGTTGTAAATGATTCCTTTCACAAATTTCTAAAGGCAGTTCTGATGTTAGCCAGTATTACATGCACAGTTGATATCCTTTTGATGTGGGCTTTGGGAGAAGGTTTAGTGTGATATCAACTCTTAGAGCCTTCTCTGTCGGTTTCATGGGGGACTTCGTCTCCCTCTTGGTACTTTGTGTCTGGCCTCCTGCTCCCTCCACCTAGCTTTACTACTTTACATTTTCTTGAATTGAACTCTAGTTGCCATTTGGTCATCTGAAGGTCATTCCTTGTTTATCGAGGTCATCTTGTAGCGTATTACTATCTTCTTGTCTTAATCCTCTTCATAATTTTTTGCATCATCCTGCAAACATTGAAAGGAATGAGTCTATATATGAAACAGGATATAGGTTCAAGGACAGAACCTTGTGCGACTCCAGTAGTGACGTCTCGCCACTCAGAGAACTCACCCCTCACAGTGACTCGTTGTGTTCTATTGCTTAGGCACTTTCTTATCCACTGGAGTACTTTCCCTATTATTCCTGCATGCATCTCCAAACTTAAGTCTCTTATGGGGTACTGTGTCAAAGGCTTTCTGGCAATCCAAATATATGCAGTTTAACAACTCTCCTCTCTCTTGCCTAATTTTTGTTGCCTTGTCATAGAATTCCATTAAACCTGTGAGGCAAGATTAGCCATCCCTCAATCCATATGCTGATGTTACAAAGCTCTTTTTCTCCAGATGTTCTACTAGTTTTTTCTCACAATTTACTCCATCACCTTGTATAGTATGCAAGTTAGGGACATTGGGTTGTAGTTCAGTGTCTCCTGTCTCCCTTCTTGTATTTCGGGACTTCATTAGCCATATTAAAAAAATTGCCAGTGGCTTGCTATACACCATTGAGAGTGTTAGGCGCAGTGCTTCTGTTCCCTCTTTTAGTATACATGGTCTGGGTATACTGTCTGGGCTTACAGCATTTACCACATCTATTTCAAGCAAAGGCTTCCTTACCTCCCCACTGGTAATCTTAATTAAAATACTCCAGTGGTGCCTGGTTAGATATTCCCTCTTTTTGTTCAGGAAATTCTCCTTGCTCTATTGTGAAGACCAGGAATTTCTTATTGAGTTCCTTACACGTCACCTTGCCATTTGCAGTAAAACTGTCTTCTTTACAGGCTTGATGATGACCACACAATCAACATCCTCAATAAGCCGCTCAGCAGGAACATTGACAGTAACACCGCATGCCTCATCAACAGAACCAGAATGTTGGTCTCAACAATGTCAATGACGAACTGCAGGCAGGAATCCATTAAAACCATCCTCCTCACATACTACAAAGAGTACCAGCAACAGTATTAACAACAACCTGGGTCCCACCCACAAATGATGAACACTAGTCAGTAACCACAAGGTGACACCCCTTGTGTTAACACCTGCATCAGTGGAGCTCCAGGATATTTCAAAATTCCTAAGTATTGTAGAACAGGTTGATGATAGTGAGGGGTGTCCCAAGGAACATATAAGTGTAGTGCTTTGGAAAAATAGTTGAGATAATACGACTGTGCCAGGGGAAGTGAACAAATTGAATGAAAATGAGTTGCCCTAGTGTTCACAGTGCAGAGGACGAAATTCAAGATGGCCGCCGACATGAAGAAAAACAAAACAGCTAGAGTTTGGTGGTTTGAATGAAGAAAGCATTGATATATGCAGTCTACACAACAAATTTGGCAAAATTAGATATCCTAGTGAACTATCATGTAGAAATAATCAGCAAATTGAAAGAAGGTAATGACCACTTGAGCAGCAAAATATTAGGTCTTGAGGGGTTAGTGAAAGACTTATACAAGGACAAGATTCAACTGGAAACAAATTGCATAGCCATGGAAGAGGAAAATAAACTCTTGAAAATAACTTTGGATGAAGTTAAAGCAAATTTAAACATAAATAACTACAATAGGCTAGGTAAGGAAATCCAACAGGAAAATCAGCTTTTGTTAGTAAAGATGGAGGAAGTTATACAGGGAATAGAACGGTGCAAGAAGAATATGCAACCCACCAATGCACAAGTGGCCAAGGAGAAGGAAAAAATATAAGAAGCAATAAAGGAAGCCAAACAATGCAACAACCAGAATAAAACAAACATTAGGCTGGAAGTCAGAAAGGAACTGGCATCAAATCCTAAATTGGTACAGAACACAGTCGATCGAAGTAAGTCCCTGATAATTTTTAGTTGCAATGAAAAGGAGATAACATCTAGGCCAGAAAGAAGTGTAGAAGAAGAGAATGTAGTAGATAAAATTGTTGGACTAGTAAAAGGTCTTACGACCATAGAGAATGTCTGTGATTACAGAATTGGCAGGAACGTAAAAGGGAAAGATCGACCTTTGAGGATCACACTAAACGGTGCCAAACAGATGGAAGAAGTAATAAGAAATGCTAAAAAATTACAACGTGATAAGGAAGGGAAAGTATGGCCGTTAAGGCGAGATCTTTCAAAAGAAGACAGAGAAGCTAAAACTGAACCTCATAGAGGCAAAACGTCGAAGTGAGAGCAGGAATGATGAAGACGTCAATTCTTTTTTTCTACAAAGTGATAGGCTGACCAGTAAAATGGTACAAAAAGTCAAATCAACAAAATCACTAGAGGGAGGGGAGTGAAGAATAAGGAGAGGGGTAACATGTTTCTGAAAATTGCACACACCAACATAGATGGAGTGAGATCAAAGATACTGGAGGTAAGTGATGTAATACAGCTGCAGAGGTCAGATATTGTTGCACTCACAGAGACAAAACTTAAAGATGATATTTTAAATGAGGTCATATTCCCAAGGGGCTACTCAGTTTGGAGAAGGGACAGAAAAATTAGGAAAAGCAGTGGCGTTGCTGTGCTGGTGAAAGAACTCCTAATGTTACACAAAATTATGCTCTATTCCTCTCTCATCTATCCTTATCTCAACTATGGTATTTGTGCTTGGGGTTCTACTAACCAAAATCATTTACGTCCACTAATTACTCAACACAAAGCTACTATTAGGACAATATCTAACTCTGGTCCCAGACATCACTCTGTATCCTTACTCAATTCTCTGATTATGTTAGATATTAAGTAACTGCACGTCTTCTCATGTGTATTATATATATATATATATATATATATATATATATATATATATATATATATATATATATATATATATATATATATATATATATATATATATATATATATAAAACTCTGAACTGTAATGTCAATCCTGTCCTTAAGAGCTTCCTAGAAGGTTGTAACAGAACCCATGAGCACCACACCAGAAACAATTACCTATTTGATATTCTAAGAGTACGACTTAATCAAACTAAAAATGCTCTACAAATCAAGGTACCCAGAATGTGGAATGACCTTCCCAATCGTGTTAAAGACTGCACCTCTCCCAACCAATTTAAGATAAAAACTAAGTACTACCTAATTAACTCATGTAAACTACCTTACCCCTAAATGTCAACCCATGTCTACTATTTTAAACAATGCTGTTTTCTTGACCAAATTGTATATTTACTATTTTTCTGCTATGTTCCCTCCCTTTTTTATTTTTTATTTTCTCAACGCAATTTATACCTTAATTTAGTCTTAGTGTTTTCCTGCCAGAAACGCTTTGCCTAATAGTGGCTTTAGGCATTGTATGTACTAGCTCTGTCTATAAAGTCATCAATGTTTTGTATCTCACCTTGTATGTATGTATTTTACCTGAATAAACATTTGATTTGATTTGATTTGAAATAATGATTGCCAATCCACGAAAAATTGACATAATAGCACTAGAAATCTGCAATCAGGTGTGATAAACTAATGATCATAAATGCATATACAGTAGTCCACTGCCATGCAACACATGGTCAAAGGAGGAGCTGAATAATAAACGAGAGGGTCTTATAACAATAATGAGAGATTATAGCAAGAGCTGATAAAGATTGATCACAAGTGTTGGTAGTTGGTGACTTCAACTTGAAATCCATAGACTGGGATGTTCCCTCCATGCTGGATTTGATATTTACCAGGAAAGAGGAAGAGATATTGACATTCAGTACCTTTCTCCCTTGGGTAAAAGTGATCATGTCTTTTTGGAAATAAAGTACTGTATGCAATGCATTATGATCTGGACGAAAATGAAGTTGAAGCAGTTGAAAAACCTAATTTCAGGAGAGGTCATTATGGGGAACTTAGACATTTTTTTAAGGAATTTGACTGGAAAGACCTGAAAGACTTAGGACATTAAGTAAATGAGATGTCAAGTTTTGTGAAATATATGATAAAGGCACAACAAAATTTATACCAAAGTAGATACGCAGAAGTAGGAAACAGGATTGGTTCAATAGAAATTGCGAGAGTGCCAAAGACAAAAAGGCACAAAAATGGAATCAATATAGGAAGAGGCCAAACCCCCCAAACATACCAGCGATACAAAGATGCGAGAAACAATTACACGGAGTGAGGAGAGACGCAGAAAGAAATTTTTAAAAAGGGTTAGCGGACAAATGTAAAACAAATCCAGGCGTATTCTATAAATTCATAAACAACAAACTGCAAGTAAAGGATAAAATTCAGAGGTAGAAAATGGGAAACAGATTCATGGAAAATGAATAGGAAATGTGTGAAACATTAAACGAAAAGTTCCAAAGTGTGTTTGAACAAAATTAAATCTTCAGGGAACCTGACAAGAATTCCAGAGAACAACACAGAGCACATTGAGGTGTCTATAGACGAAGTGGAGAAAATGCTCAAGGAGCTAACTAAGAACAAAGTACTTGGTCCAGATGGAGTTTCACCATAGGATCTGAGAGAATGTGCACCTGAGCTTAGCATTCCACTTCAACTGATTTTTTAGGCATCCCTGTGTAAAAAGAGTTATAGCAGATGTATGGAAAAAGGCTAACATAGTTCAAATCTACAAAAGTGGCAGCAGGGAAGATCCCCTCAATTATAGACCTGTATCATTGACAAGTGTAATAGTCAAAATATTGGAGAAAATAATTAAAACTAAATGGGTAGAACACCTAGATAAAAACGATATAATATCAGACAGTCAATATAGTTTTCGATCTGGAAGATCCTGTGTAATGAATCGTTTCTATGATCGCGCCACTTAAATTTTACATAAAAGAAATGGTTGGGTTGACTGTATCTATCTGGACCTAAAAAAGGCTTTCAACTGAGTTCCACATAAGAGGATTTTCTGGAAATGACATATTGGAGGAGTGACAGGTAAGCTTCTAACATGTATGAAAAATTTTCTGATAGAATAATGAGGGATAATAATAATAATGATAGAATAATAATAATAATAATAATAATCATAGACAATGTATCGGATTGGAGAAATGTCACAAGTGGAGTACCACAGGGTTCAGTTCTTGCACCGGTAATGTTCATTGTCCACATAAACGATCTACCATATGGAATACAGAATTATATGAACATGTTTGCTGATGATGCTAAGATAATAGGGACAATAAGAAACTTAGATGATTGCCATGCCCTTCAAAAAGGCCTGGACAAAATAAATATATGGAGCACCACTTGACAAATGGAATTTAATGTAAATAAATGCCATCTTATGGAATGTGGAATAGGAGAACATACACCCCACACAACCTATAAATTATGTGAGAAATCTTTAAAGAATTCCGATAGAGAGATCTAGGAGTGGTTCTCGACAGAAAACTATCACCTGAGGATCACATTAAAGAACATTGTGCGAAGAACCACACTTTCACTTTCTAAGGAGAGTGTAGGCGAGGAGCCTACACTTTCTAACTTCAGAATTGCTTTAATTACATGGATGGAGAAATACTAAAGAAATTGTTCACGACTTTTGTTAGACCAAAGCTGGAATATGCAGTGGTTGTAAGGTGCCCAAATCTTAAGAAGCACATCAACAAACTGGAAAAGGTGCAAAGACATGCCACTAAGTGGCTCCCAGAACTGAAGAACAAGAGCTACGAGAGGTTAGAGGCATTAAATATGCAAAAACTAGAAGATAGAAGAAAAAGAGGAGATACAATCACTACGTACAAAATAGTTGCAGGAATCTATAAAATTGATAGGGAAGAATTCCTGAGACCTGGAACTTCAAGAACAAGAGGTCATAGATTTAAACTAATGAAACAAAGCTGCTGGAGAAATATAAGAAAATTCACTTTTGTAAACAGCGGTAGACGGTTGGAATAAGTTAGGTGAGAAAGTGGTGGAGGCCAAAACCGTCAGTAATTTCAAACCATCATATGACAGTGCTGGGAAGACAGACCACCACAAGCTCATCCTGTAACTACACTTAGGTAATTACAAAACTGCCATCACCTGCAGCTCCTGTGAGAGAGCCAATACCCTGAACATTGGCCACAGGTCCCATCGCCTCCACCAAAGCACCAGAATTGTTCATTTCCTAGTAATAAGGGAAGGGAAAAGAATCTGGGAAAAGCACCAGGTGATTGTGACTAAATAGCACTTGGAAGGGAACAGGATAAGGATTTGGTACGGGACAGGGGTACGGACTGATGCTCAACCACTTAGACGATTGGGGAATGAACACTGACTTGCATGAAGTGAGACCTTTGCTCTATCATCTAGCCTAAATCCTAGCAATAAATGAAGATGGAATGTACCACCCAAACACGGTAAGAACCAACAAAGAACCATGCTGAGAGTCCCTTGTTGTCAGTGTTGGTGTTATCACTGACAACACAACCAGTCTGATAGAGCTTCTCAACGACATTCTGCTGGCCTGTCTTGGGGACCTTCACAATCTCAAAGTCATGGGTTTGTTTTTGTTTCCAATCATCCGTTGAGTGTTCTTCTGTTCTACTCTAGAATAACTTTGGCACAAATCTCTTCATAACATTTGGTTATAAGATACTACCTGTCTCTGGTGATGCCACTTTCCCCAAGCTCAGTTTTCCAAGTTAATGGGAAGACGAGCTTCAATCCTCACACGAGTTTTATCAAGATTTTATAATGTATCCTCTTAAGTACTTTTATTGACTGTTTCCTTTTATTTGAAACCTTTTATCAATGATCGAGTTACAGTATCATAGAACTTTTAATCAATAAGTCAATAAAGGTTAATTTTTCATAGGTGACTAACAAAATTATTATAAAATAAGTAACTGATCACACTGCTGTGTCATTTTTGGATATGTAAAAGAAAACTGAAATATTTAAATTCTCTTTTATTAGTGTCTGATAACCCAAAAAATAAACATGTAACATGTGGTTAAACCAAAACAGTTGGAAATTACTAGTTTGGTAAAACCAATTATTTTATCCTCATAGAAGAGTATTCTGAGATTAGATGAATGTACTGTATCTCATAGAAGAGTAATTCTAAGATAAGATGAATGTATCCTCATAGAAGAGTAATTCTGAGATAAGATGAAAGTTGTGTAAGACTATCACTATTCAGGAAAAGCAAAACACTAATGCTGCACAAAATCCCAAGCAGCTTCTATGAACCTGAATATTGGTGACAATATCAATATTTCTGAACATAATATAGCATCTATAGTAAATATACAGTATTGAAATCTAACATTTTGTTAGATTAGACCCCCAACCAGCCACTTTTGAAATAAATAATAATACATTTATAATACTTTACTATATAAAAAAAACTTTACTGTTTTTGTGCTCAGATGAAGATGATACCTTTTAGCTTTACTCAACAACTTGTTTCATTTTAGACATGATTGCATCAATTATCAGAGTAGAGGAATGTTGGGAAACACAGGGTCAGCTGCCTATACAGTCTACGATCTTTTCAGTCTCCATTCACCTATTGCAATGCTTTAATATTACTGCATGCAAAGTAAGAGCATTACAAAGATTGTTATAAAATACCACAAGCACTTCAGTGTGCATTTAAATGCAATGTTTATACATAATCTGAAAAGCACATATAGGCTTTTTGCAAACCAAAATACCACTCCCTGAGCCAAAGCTCAGCCTTTGGGCTTTTTTTTTCCTCTCAAAATGTGCACCTTGGTCAATAAAAAACATCCACAAACAATAAGCAAGGTTTGCTAAACTTTAAATCACATGGCAGAGAGGACATACACATTCAGTGCATTATTACAATATTGTCTACTTACATTGCAAGCTTTTAAACATCTTAAGTGAATAATCAAAATCTGTTATATAGATTTACATAATATGAAGTTCTTAGCATATCAGCTGTTTTCAACAAAAATAAAATTAATAATTCTCAGAGAACAATGACCTGATTTTTCAGCAATTTTGACTTACACTACTAAAAAGTTTCAGCATATTGAAATATGACTCTGAATGCAATTATATTGTACACAATTGTGGTACAGTACCTCTGAGAATACTGCATACTTACAGTATCTAGGTAGATAGGGGATAGGGAATGAGAGAGAGGTCAGAATATGGGTCGGTAGGCTGAATTTTTATTAGCTTTTTTTGGGGGGGGGGGGGTGAAGAACGTGTGTGTAAATTCATTTTTTCCATTTATTTATATACAATCTATGTTGTAACTAATAACCAGAACTGCATGATTAGGCCTAGTTAGCATAGATATTTTGCCTAACACACCTAGAGCAATATGGTATACTGTATTTTCAAATATGTTTTTTTAATTACTTCCCCTTTAATAATGTTAATACTGTATAGTATAGTATAGTATATATTACTACATGAATTTTCAACTTAGGCCTAATTTTACCTATTTTGGGCAGTACAGTACAGTAATGATAAAACCGACATGTCAATTTGCTAAGTTAGTTTATACAGTATTTGGAAATAATTACATTTTGTTAATTAAACAATTAACTGACAAATCTTATATTTTTTATAAATTCAGATTGTTAGTGTAATTTCCTATTCGGCACATGCATACAATACATATACTGTTTGTATGTATGCATATTTTTGTGTGCAGTACAGTATATACAGTATACCAGTATACACAATATATACTGTACTGCTCTGTCTCTCTCTCTCTCTCCGGTGCACATACACACCTTAATTGAAGTCTTTCAAAATTACAAGAGTACTGAAATACAAGCACATGACAAGACTGATGAGCGCCAAGCTTTGCATACGTCAAGGTGATCTCTCTTAACATGCTAAGACTACGTACTGTAAGAATTACTTTCATTGAGGAATATATGACCATACACGACAAGTGGTAGTGTAAAAAATACAAGTCCTTTATGTATTAATATAAAAATCTGCTCTCTCTCTCTCTCTCTCTTTCCTCCTCGAACTTAGAGAGTGTTTTACATAAGAGTATACTGTGTCGGCAGTTCACTATTAACTCTTCATCAAGAACTAGTCCCACAGAAGGTTTTTTAACATTCAAAGAATTTGTTAACAGATAAAAAAAATCTTCAACTGTGGTAAGACAGAGCATAAATAATGGAACAATACTGTTGTAAATTGTTCTAGTAGAATAAGCTTCTCATATAAACCAAAACAGGCTGGTTATTTAAGACATACTAGTTTTACATATAATCTTAATAATATTAATTTGTATTCAGTGGCCCTAAAAATTAAAAAAAAAATAAAATACAGTACTGAACTTTTTAATTTGCAAAATAATTCAATACAATAATAATCAGCAGAAAATCATGTGTGTGTAGTGCTTCACAAAATGGACAGAAAAAAGTGCTAACAACCAAGACATTGCAATATACTTATCTTAAAAACTATTTTCTGTTGTTAGATTATT
Source organism: Procambarus virginalis (assembly GCA_020271785.1). Lineage (NCBI taxonomy): Eukaryota > Metazoa > Arthropoda > Malacostraca > Decapoda > Cambaridae > Procambarus > Procambarus virginalis. The sequence goes on from WNGS01072847.1 coordinate 11,254,547, forward strand.
TGATATTTGTTTGAATGTTGGAATGACTGTGTGTTGCTGAGAACCATCATTCATTTACAACAGTAACTTTCCTGAAAACCGTTATACAATCACCACTTGCAATAGATAAAAAAACGTTTACAATTATTATTTTTTCGTTTTCACTCACAAGGCTTATTGGACTATTAAAATGCAGAATTCATACACCACTTCAAGTTAATGATGTCATGAATGATGGTACAGTATAATATGCTGCATTCAACAACATGGCTAGTTAAAATAATTAGCATCGCTTGTACCCAGTAAGAGAATTCTAAATGTAACAAGAAATTTAAAATATTGTATAATGCACTTTAAAGAATAAAAACATCAGTGCATTAAAACCACTAAATCATAGTATACTTGCAAATTTCATTACCATAAATTGGAGATCCTTCATTGACATTTGAAATTATTACAATTCAGTCATCATGTAGCTATACTATCACTCACCATCATGTAAAGTTTCATTTCCTAAGTCAGATGAGCTATATATTACTGACAATATACATTTCCCCTGTGGTAACCTTCTACAGCATTACCCTTTCAGTCACTAAACCTAATCAAGCCCTGAAATTCTGTATAATATTTTATCTTCAAACAATGACAATCAACACAAAAAAGGTCATGCACAAAGTGGTTATAAGTCAATAATCCCAAATATTAGATTACTCATGGCACCCCTAAATCTTAGCATTTGTAGCTCCTTTGGAACAATAGATAACAAGGCAATGGTCTTTCTCAAACATTCAAGCAGGCTCATATGTGTACATTTGTTACACTAAAAATAAAGCCTCAATTACACTATTATATATTTAGTGGATGGTCCTTTGCAGTAATGTATAGCAAAAAATGCATTTCATCAAAAAGTATGCCACTTCAATATTCAAAACCTTTCATAGCATGACCATTTTTTCCCGATTCCATTAAATACTGACACGCTAGATTCATAATTTATGATTACTGTTCAAAATTATATACTGTACCATTCACGAAATGCAAAGCCAAATTTGTATGTGTGCATAAGCAAATGTATATTGTGTGTATGCATGAAATATATAGCCAGACACATAAAAATTTCTGGGTACCACACACATGAACATACCCAGTATGCACACATGAACACACGATCATACCCAGTCAAACATGATTAAAGCATGCACACAAGCACACATGCATACCATACTGATCGTATGAAGATAAGACTAGCTACATTTGCACATCAACCAAGAATATCTACCCAACTCTAGGGGGAGCTGTGAGGTTTTTGAGTGTAGATAAACTCAAGCGTGGTGCATTAACAAGCTGCCGGCCTTGCATGAGTGTAGCAATCGCAGCAACCCACAGTCATGGCTGCCCAGAAGAGAAGGGATAAGAGTGTAAATGATGTATAATCAGAGGGTAGCAAAATACACGCAAACACCATCAGTAGAGAAATAAAAACTGCCCCTGGTAGGAACAGCAATCTAGGGTCTCTGTTTTCCTTCAGTGGGCGGGACGGACGCACCCTCACCTGGACCTCTACTTGATATTGCAAGGAAGAGATCAAGCATCTGTCTATCCCATCAAAGAAATTGTTCTTTTGTATCGAATGGCACTATTCCATCCATCTTTCAGAAGACCCATATGAGTTCTCTTTCCAGTGCGAGTGAAATCTGTCTTTAATGCACCAGTCCCTGAATACTGAATGCTTAAAAATCAGCATTATCTGCCCAAACACTCTTAAAGCAATTTCAAATGAGAACTGATCCTCTATTTTCTGATTTTCACTGAGAATTCCCATTCGAGTTAAGACAGATTGCAGCTGCTTTCTGGCTAGCATGGACTGTACCACATTAGTACGATCTAAGCAATCTATACAGTTGGTGCGAAAAACACCCTCTTGTTCCAAAAGAACTACTCCATCTCGAAATAAGAAATAACCCATGGTTCTCTATCGGGTTCCACACGATCCATTAGGAGCTTAGACGTTCCCAGCGCATTTTACGACATTCATGATGAAAGTCAAAAGTTTTCATATTTAACATTGTCTCTTATCATCTGCCTGATACTAGTGTAATCAAATGCTTAAAGCTTCATGCAGCTTACCTGCAATCCCCTTTTGATCTATTAGGTTTATTGCAACTTGCTTTCCATAGCACAGTACTTGAGATTCAAAGTGCCGTGTAAAAGCCTCCTCATGGTTGGAATTACTAATTACAGGGCTAGGTTTGTATCTAAGGTTAGGCTCTTGAGTCCAATGAAGGGGAATTGACCCACGTATCTGTACAAATGATGACCTGAAATCTCTAAACTCAATTATCTGTTCAGTTTCAACATAATTGGCAACAGTACCTTCATGATCAATACCTCTCATCCACATACGTGTTCCTGCACGGTATACACTTCGACGAGATATCAGTGTCCATGTAAACCACTCTCCATTGATGCTGCACGGCTTAATGGAAATGAAGCCATGAACCAGAGGGAGGCAGAATGCACTTATTTCTGGCTGACACACAGGTCTCTGAGCAAGTGCTGGTTCCAAACAAATCTTACATCAGCACGCTTCATGCAATGCCATCTGCAAGAAATCTTCTGCTGTGTATAAAGTCTCTGTAGAGTGTGTGTTAACTTCATATGTGTATGAGAAAATAAAAAAAATGGAGTTGACAAAAACTTGCGAGACCATAAGCGAAATACTTTGTCATTGTATCTTTTGTTCAGCAGTTAGTGAGGTGGTTGACCTTGGCATAGGGTAGCAATCTGAGTATCTGCAAGACGCCATATTGTCTGTTTATTTAAAGTTCCAACTTTCACTCCTCTTAGTAATCAAATTAGATATGGTCCAGCTACCAGATGAATAATTCCAACCACCCCATACACAGTCTTGCTCTTGAAAGCACTGAAGGGGTCTGACCATTATGTTTCCTCGAGGTGATTTCATTGGCTTACCGATCAATTACCAAGAGTTGCTATGGGATTCACTGGCCTCTAAAAAGAACCGATCATCAGTACAGTGAAAGACCAGTTCTTCTGCCACATCAGCAGACATGTTGCCACTCTCTTTCCGTGACGCTGTGAAACAAAATTGAAATATTCTAATCTGTATGACAACAATGATATGATTAAAGCACATTATGTACTGTATCTGCTTAGGAGTAGTACAAGAGAAGGGTAACACTAAGTCATGACACTGGTGGGATACGGGTCCAGTATTTTTCTCTTGAGTATCGAGCGGTGAACTCCGTGCTTGTGCACCAGTATTAAAATATTTGGTAAAAATATTTAAATTTTATGACGATCAACTTTTGGAGTGGATTTCAAAATGAGCACCTTTAGATTGTGTACACTATAATACGATAATGAATGACGTAGCCTGACAATCGATGTCAGAACACTGGAAAGATTATATATAATTGTGGTGATGAGCGTCCAAGAATTTTAAACTATTTGTTAAAAAAATTCCATTTATTGTTCTACAGTATTATTATGGGAAACTTTAAAATGCCATGCCTTTAGATTGCGAACAATTTGCTATCAAAATGAAAGACGTAACACGAAAATTGAGATTACCAACAACTGAACGAGTATAACCAGTGTGCCAATTGGTGCTCGTTCACAGGTAATGGTTGGCTGACTTTAGGCTTTGTTGTGGGAGTCCACGCCGGGATTTTGGACCTTATATGCACATACACCTGCAGGGAATGCTCTGCGAACTCCATGATACCAAAACGAACGGACATAGCACC
>WNGS01072847.1:11267022-11287096 GCA_020271785.1 Procambarus virginalis
CATCAGAGCCTCCTCTTGAAGACTAGTGGCTGAGGCCATCAGAGCCTCCTCTTGAAGACTAGTGGCTGTGGCCATCAGCGCCACCTGCTGGAGACCAGAGGTCAAACAGAAGCTAATTTATTACAAATAATTGTTTGTATATATTCCTGCGGGAGTAAGGCAGCTGTTGTGAGTTGCATCTTGCCGAAGGTCAACAAGGTCAAGGGCCTACGTCCCTGGAGGAGCCTCAATAAGCCTAACAGGCTTCCTGACGCCAACAATGGAAAGCCAAACCAGACAAAACATTGAAATATACATTTTCTTCCCGCACTTCAATTCGTGATTTCTGAGAGAGATGTTCCGCGTGGCGTTCCCAGGAAGGTGAGATGGTCACCTTTAAGGTTGTAAGCGAGGCAGTGTGGACCACGCTCGCTAGCTGACACCACGTGGACCACGCTCGCTAGCTGACACCACGCTCGCTAGCTGACACCGCGTGGACCACGCTCGCTAGCTGACACCACGTGGACCACGCTCGCTAGCTGACACCACGCTCGCTAGCTGACACCGCGTGGACCACGCTCGCTAGCTGACACCACGTGGACCACGCTCACTAGCTGACACCACGTGGACCACGCTCGCTCGCTGACACCACGCTCGCTAGCTGACACCACGTGGACCACGCTCACTAGCTGACACCACGTGGACCACGCTCGCTCGCTGACACCACGCTCGCTAGCTGACACCGCGTGGACCACGCTCACTAGCTGACACCACGTGGACCACGCTCACTAGCTGACACCACGTGGACCACGCTCGCTAGCTGACACCACGCTCGCTAGCTGACACCGCGTGGACCACGCTCGCTAGCTGATACCGCGTGGACCACGCTCGCTAGCTGACACCACGTGGACCACGCTCACTAGCTGACACCACGTGGACCACGCTCGCTAGCTGACACCGCGTGGACCACGCTCACTAGCTGACACCACGTGGACCACGCTCGCGAGCTGACACCACGTGGACCACGCTCGCTAGCTGACACCGCGTGGACCACGCTCACTAGCTGACACCACGTGGACCACGCTGGCTAGCTGACACCGCGTGGACCACGCTCACTAGCTGACACCACGTGGACCACGCTCGCTAGCTGACACCACGTGGACCACGCTCGCTAGCTGACACCACGTGGACCACGCTCACTAGCTGACACCACGTGGACCACGCTCGCTAGCTGACACCACGTGGACCACGCTCGCTAGCTGACACCGCGTGGACCACGCTCGCTAGCTGACACCGCGTGGACCACGCTCACTAGCTGACACCACGTGGACCACGCTCGCTAGCTGACACCACGCTCGCTAGCTGACACCGCGTGGACCACGCTCGCTAGCTGACACCACGCTCGCTAGCTGACACCACGTGGACCACGCTCGCTAGCTGACACCACGCTCGCTAGCTGACACCACGTGGACCACGCTCGCTAGCTGACACCACGTGGACCACGCTCGCTAGCTGACACCACGTGGACCACGCTCACTAGCTGACACCACGTGGACCACGCTCGCTCGCTGACACCACGCTCGCTAGCTGACACCGCGTGGACCACGCTCGCTAGCTGACACCGCGTGGACCACGCTCGCTAGCTGACACCACGTGGACCACGCTCGCTAGCTGACACCGCGTGGACCACGCTCGCTAGCTGACACCACGCTCGCTAGCTGACACCACGTGGACCACGCTCGCTCGCTGACACCACGCTCGCTAGCTGACACCGCGTGGACCACGCTCGCTAGCTGACACCGCGTGGACCACGCTCGCTAGCTGACACCACGCTCGCTAGCTGACACCACGTGGACCACGCTCGCTCGCTGACACCACGCTCGCTAGCTGACACCGCGTGGACCACGCTCGCTAGCTGACACCGCGTGGACCACACTCGCTAGCTGCCACCGCGTGGACCACGCTCACTAGCTGACACCACGTGGACCACACTCGCTAGCTGACACCACGTGGACCACGCTCGCTGGTTCTTGGCACTGTGGGAGGTGGTTCTTGGCACTGTGGGAGGTGGTTCTTGGCACTGTGGGAGGTGGTTCTTGGCACTGTGGGAGGTGGTTCTTGGCACTGTGGGAGGTGGTTCTTGGCACTGTGGGAGGTGGTTCTTGGCACTGTGGGAGGTGGTTCTTGGCACTGTGGGAGGTGGTTCTTGGCACTGTGGGAGGTGGTTCTTGGCACTGTGGGAGGTGGTTCTTGGCACTGTGGGAGGTGGTTCTTGGCACTGTGGGAGGTGGTTCTTGGCATTGTGGGAGGTGGTTCTTGGCATTGTGGGAGGTGGTTCTTGGCACTGTGGGAGGTGGTTCTTGGCATTGTGGGTGGGTTCTTGGCACTGTGGGAGGTGGTTCTTGGCATTGTGGGAGGTGGTTCTTGGCACTGTGGGAGGTGGTTCTTGGCATTGTGGGAGGTGGTTCTTGGCACTGTGGGAGGTGGTTCTTGCATTGTGGGAGGTGGTTCTTGGCATTGTGGGAGGTGGTTCTTGGCACTGTGGGAGGTGGTTCTTGGCATTGTGGGAGGTGGTTCTTGGCACTGTGGGAGGTGGTTCTTGGCACTGTGGGAGGTGGTTCTTGGCACTGTGGGAGGTGGTTCTTGGCACTGTGGGAGGTGGTTCTTGGCACTGTGGGAGGTGGTTCTTGGCACTGTGGAGGTGGTTCTTGGCACTGTGGGGAGCGAGTATCCAGGAGCAGGGGGGTCTGGGCTCTTTGGGTGAGGGGGGGGGGGGTCCGAGCCCTGAGGGGTCCGGGATTTGCGGGGTTTCCGAGCGCAAATGGTGGGGTGGGTGGGGGGGGGGTGTCGTCGGAGCGCTGTGGGGGAATGGGGGGAGCGCGTCTTTCTAAAACTTTTAATTACTGCTGCCAAGTGTTTCTGTGGGGGAGAAACAAATATGGATAATTAAATAGTTTCCTTTGAAAATTCCACGAAGAAGCTGTGAGTGTGCTGGAGTACTGGGCGTTGTACGCCCCACCCGCCTAGCCTCACCCTTCTCTTGCTCCCTCCCGCACGCACGCACGCACGCACACGAATACACACACACACACACACATACACACACACACAACACACCACACACACACACACACACACACACACACACACACACACCACACACACACACACACACACACACACACAGCATGGGAAAGGTCCTAGCATGGATAAGGAACTACCTAACAGGAAGGAGCCAAAGAGTTACGGTAAGGGGCGAGAAGTCGGACTGGCGAACAGTAACAAGTGGAGTACCACAAGGATCGGTGCTGGGACCAATTCTATTTCTTGTATATGTTAACGACATGTTTACGGGTGTAGAGTCCTACATGTCGATGTTTGCGGATGACGCAAAGTTGATGAGAAGAGTTGTGACAGATGAGGATTGCAGGATCCTCCAAGAGGACCTGAACAGGTTGCAGAGATGGTCAGAGAAATGGCTACTGGAATTCAACACGAGCAAATGTAAAGTTATGGAAATGGGACTAGGAGATAGGAGACCAAAGGGACAGTACACAATGAAGGGGAACAGCCTACCTGTGACGACGCGCGAAAGAGACCTGGGTGTGGACGTAACACCTAATCTATCTCCTGAGGCACATATAAATAGGATAACGACAGCAGCGTACTCTACACTGGCAAAAGTTAGAACATCATTCAGAAACCCAAGTAAGGAGGCATTTAGGGCTCTTTACACTGCCTACGTGAGGCCAGTCTTAGAGTATGCCGCCTCATCATGGAGTCCCCATCTAAAGAAGCACATAATGAAACTGGAAAAGGTTCAGAGGTTTGCAACGAGACTCGTCCCAGAGCTACGAGGGATGGGGTATGAGGAGCGCCTGGGGGAACTATGCCTTACGACACTAGAAAGAAGAAGGGAGAGGGGGGACATGATAGGAACGTATAAAATACTCAGAGGGATTGACAGAGTGGACATAGACGAAATGTTCACACGGAATAGTAACAGAACGAGGGGACATGGATGGAAGTTAGAAACTCAGATGAGTCACAGAGATGTTAGGAAGTTTTCTTTTAGCGTGAGAGTAGTGGGAAAATGGAATGCACTTAAGGAACAGGTTGTGGAAGCCAATACTATTCATAATTTTAAAACCAGGTATGATAGGGAAATGGGATAGGAGTCATTGCTGTAAACAACTGATGCTCGAAAGGCGGGATCCAAGAGTCAATGCTCGATCCTGCACACATATAGGTGAGTACATATAGGTGAGTACACACACACAGGGGGCCTCGTAGCCTGGTGGATAGCGTGCAGGACTTGTAATTCTGTGGCGCGGGTTCGATTCCCGCACGAGGCAGAAACAAATGGGCAAAGTTTCTTTCACCCTGAATGCCCCTGATACCTAGCAGTAAATAGGTACCTGGGGTTAGTCAGCTGTCACGGGCTGCTTCCTGGGGTGTGTGTGTGTGTGTGGTGTGGAAAAAAAAAAAAAGTAGTTAGCAAACAGTTGATTGACAGTTGAGAGGCGGGCCGAAAGAGCAAAGCTCAACCCCCGCAAACACAACTAGGTGAAAACAACTAGGTGAAACACACACACACACGCACACGCACACACTCTGGGTTCAGGGAGGGTAAATCTTGCCTGACTGGCTTAATAGAATTCTACGATCAGGTGACAAAGATTAAGCAAGAACGAGAAGGCAGGGCTGACTGCATTTTCTTGGATTGTCGGAAAGCCTTTGACACAGTACCGCATAAGAGGCTGGTACATAAGCTGGAGAGACAGGCAGGTGTAGCTGGTAAGGTGCTCCAGTGGATGAGGGAGTACCTAAGCAATAGGAAGCAGAGAGTTACGGTGAGGGGTGAGACCTCAGATTGGCGTGAAGTCACCAGTGGAGTTCCACAGAGCTCTGTACTCGGTCCTATCTTGTTTCTGATATATGTAAATGATGTCCCGGAGGGTATAGATTCATTTCTCTCAATGTTTGCGGACGATGCCAAAATTATGAGAAGGATTAAGACAGAGGAGGACTGCTTGAGGCTTCAAGAAGACCTAGACAAGCTGAAGGAATGGTCAAACAAATGGTTGTTAGAGTTTAATCCAAGCAAATGTAATGTAATGAAGATAGGCGTAGGGAGCAGGAGGCCAGATACTAGGTATCATCTGGGAGATGAAATTTTTCAGGAGTCAGAGAGAGAAAAAGACTTGGGGGTTGACATCACGCCAGACCTGTCTTCTGCAGCCCATATCAAAAGGATAACATCAGCGGCATATGCCAGGCTGGCCAACATACGAACGGCATTCAGGAACTTGTGTAAAGAATCATTCAGAACTTTGTATACCACATATGTCAAGCCAATCCTGGAGTATGCAGCCCCAGCATGGAGTCCATATCTAGTCAAGGATAAGACCACACTGGAAAAGGTTCAAAGATTTGCCACCAGACTAGTACCCGAGCTGAGAGGTATGAGCTACGAGGAGAGGCTACGGGAATTAAACCTCACTTCGCTGGAAGACAGAAGTGTTAGGGGGGACATGATCACCACATTCAAGATTCTCAAGGGAATTGATAGGGTAGATAAAGACAGGCTATTTAGCACAAGGGGCACACGCACTAGGGGACACAGGTGGAAACTGAGTGTCCAAATGAGCCACAGAGATATTAGAAAGAACTTTTTTAGTGTCAGAGTGGTTGACAAATGGAATGCATTAGGAAGCGATGTGGTGAAGGCTGACACCATACACAGTTTCAAGTGTAGATATGATAGAGCCCAATAGGCTCAGGAACCTGTACACCTGTTGATTGACGATGAGAGGCGGGACCAAAGAGCCAGAGCTCAACCCCGCAAGCACAATTAGGTGAGTACACACACATGGAGGGAAAGGTGAGCCACAGAAACCTGTTAGAGTCCTATGATAAGATGAGAATGATAAAACAGGAGAGGGAAGGTAGGGACAGACTGCGTGTTCTCGACCACCAGACAGTGATCGACGTCGTCTGTGCACCAGAAAAACATGCAAGCTCCAGAAGGAAGCTGGAATCGTCAGAAGCGCTCGGATGACTGAGGAAATACCTCTCGGATATGAAACAGAAGGTTACAGTGAGAGCGAAGTCATAATTGACGGGAAGAAAAAAAAGTAACGGACTGGTCGTATCAAAGGTCCGTACTGGGTGGGTAAAACCTTTGTTCTAGTTCAGGTGACAGGACGACCCGTGAGCTAGTTCAGGTGACAGCACGACCCGTGTGCTAGTTCAGGTGACAGGACGACCCGTGTGCTAGTTCAGGTGACAGGACGACCTGTTGCATAAAGCATAGACGAATTAGAGCAACTAACCAGAGCTGAGGAGTGGAGCAAGGGGAGAGTGCCTCACAGAAGGCTCTGAAACCTGACCCCTGGTCTCAGTGCCGTCTGTGAGGCCGCACGACCGTAGACTAGGATGAGTGACCACGATGCCGCTTCCAGTAAGACTGAACTACTCTACTCTCTCAAGGAAGAGTCACGCTGCACCTCCAGTCCACTTCACGTCAAGTTAAACATAACCGCTGGAAGTAACTGACTGGTGGAACTGACAGTTACTACTTCTAGCCAAAGCTACGAGAATCTACACGTTTCCTTACCTACATTAGACTAGATTTAGAAGGTCAAATGTAAAACGTACAAGTAGCAATGGCTTCAAGCTCAAGAAGCCACACTGTAGGACAGAAAATACATGTTAATTTCACCCGTATGGTTATCAACCCACGGAACCGCCTAGGTGCCGAAGCCGTTAATGCCAGGACATTGCTGCAGTTCAAAATCCAGCTGTATAAAAAATTATCAGGAAAATGGGGGGACCTTTGACAAGCCGCCGGCCTAATAACTCCGTCGTGGCCACTAGAGGGAAAATGATCCTCAGCTAAATTTAAGCCACATATAATCCGGTTTCAGATATAGGAAGCCTATACTTAGGTTTATATCGAAGTTCCCATCGCTCGGACCACTGACTTTTCCCCAGGAGTCAACCCACAACAGATGCCTAACTCCTGGTGCCCTATTTATTGCTGGTGAACAGAGCATCATGAGAAAGGAAACTCGCCCCACCATTTTTGTTCCTCCTGGGGATTAAACCCAGGATCTTTGGCTGAGTCAATCAAGAACGTACGTTGGCCATTGTACTACAAGACCCTATAGTTATGGTGAAGTACTGGAGGAGTAGCTACCTGATATGCTTGGATATGACCACAGTTTTATTAAAGCTTAGGTTTAACATACATTCGTGAATGTGAAGTAGTTATAGACCTCAAACTCTCATATCATTTGGTCTAAAATTGCAGCGAGGAATACGGCGAGAGCGACGACTGGAGAACTCACGCCGCCCACTGTCAAAAGAGTGTTACCAACGAGCCAGCAGGCAACCTATATGCAAACTGCTTGAGTACAAGTGCTGCCAACCTCATCAACCTGAATAATCCTATTATATGCAAGTACCAGCTAATGATGTTCCTTTATATAAGTATCCTGAAATACAAGTGTCTTACTTGCCAATCACCAAAAAAATAATATATATCGTTCACTCCTCATGGCGGTAACACTTCACACTATTGATTCCTTTTGAAATAACTTCCCGCCTCATGCAACCCGTCCTCCGAATTGACAGTACGACTTAATACTGAGTGTAATAAGTACACTTTCTTACTATCATAAACAGTGCATAATTGCACTTATGGGGCTGTTACATTTACCCAACTCCCTCCCCCGATTTAATTCCCTCATGAGCATTATGCTTACACTGATGGCTCTGTTCAAACGTCAACAGGTCGCACTGCAGCAGTCTGTAGAACATATAGACAACAGATGTACACACACTACTAGTGTTACTAAACAATTTGCTTAACTTTACACATACAAAATTATCTACACAACAATATGTCACTAACACACTAAAAGATACTCGAGGAATAATTTTCAGTGAACCAAAGTCAGGTCTTCATACACTTGAAAATCAAAAATGATTTTTTTTTCAATTTTCGGCAAAATGCATTTTTGCAAAAATATAAAAAATAAAAAAATAAAAAACAACATAATTAATGTACAGACCAATAGTTTTAGAATCATATTTTTACGAATACCAACTCGAACCCATACTCCAGCCCAAGCAATAAGTAAAATACTGACATTTTTTAGTAAATTGGTTGTTATCATTTTTTCAGGAGACAACCATCTGACAGGACGAATCATTCATATAGTGTAACAAAAAATCTGAAATGTAAATTAATATTTTCATATATTATGAGTTTATAAATAGTTGGGTCTAGGTTAGGTTAGGTAAGGTGTTTTGGTTACGTTTAGGGAGTGTTGACACTACAAGCTGAATGTGAACGAAGCACGTTTCGAGTCACAGTCTCGAACATGGCGAGGTGGACTATAAACCCATACGTAGAGTATGCTGGAAATTTTCAACACCCCAATACTAAACCCTAGTGTAATAATATAAATTTATTGTACTAAGAAATCTAATTTACTAATACTACTAACCAGTAGAATCACCAATTGCGAGCATTCCAATTGTAAACTCTGTGAACAAGAGCTAAGACACACTCTCCAACTCTTTATATTTTTGAGTGGTTTATTAACAATGACTTCAGGCCAACTGGTATGTTTATACTTTGAACTCTGTAATACTTCATACGGTAGCAGCACATTGCTGTGTGTGCCTGATCTTGTTAATAAAAAAAACTCACCCTGCCATCCCCGGAGCACGTGAAACTTTATGACATGTGCAGCAGAAGCTGGAGCACATGTTTGAGGGCTGGGTTGCATTCGAGTAAGCCCCGGGGCAACTGTTTGAGGGCTGGGTTGCATTCGAGTAAGCCCCGGGGCAACTGTTTGAGGGCTGGGTTGCATTCGAGTAAGCCCCAGGGCAACTGTTTGAGGGCTGGGTTGCATTCGAGTAAGCCCCGGGCAACTGTTTGAGCCTAAGGCGCTCCATCTCACATGGGGTAGATACATGCGGAATTCACCGTAGCTACCTGTACAGAAGTCCAGGTGGCTCCTGGACACTGTAGGGTCTCCAGGAAGTGTGTCACTAATCTACATATAGGACATATATGTGTGTTATTCTACATGTACCCAGTAGTGTATCCCAATATTTCACAAATATTGGGATCAAAGAAGATTCTAAATAACAAACCAACACTCCTGTCCAATAACGATGGTCAGCTTTCAGCCTCTGATTCTGCTATTGAGTTCAATAGGTTCTTCTCTTCTATTGGGTCATCCCTTGCGAACGATATTCCATCTTCCAGTACTGATGTTAAAGACTATCTTACAGGTCCACAGTCTCTGTACTTAAAGCCTATTAATTCCACTGACGTCAATGAGATAATCCTTTCCCTTAAAACCAAGTCTAGTGCCCTTGAGGAAATACCAACTTTAATTTACAAAAAAGCCTCCAGAACTTTAGCCCCTGCTATTGCATTGCTCTTCAACAAGTCACTTGAACTCCAAACCTTTCCAGATATTCTAAAAAAAGCGAGAGTAACCCCGGTACACAAATGTGGTGATCTCACAGATGTTAACAACTACAGACCTATATCAATCCTGCCTAACCTGTCAAAAATATTTGAGAAATTAATCTACAAGCAGCTTTACTCTTATCTAGCCAAACACAATATACTTAGCTCTTGCCAATATGGCTTCAGACCCCAAAAAAGCACTAATGATGCACTTATTAGTGTGATTAACTTGATTCATACAGCTCTTGATAAAAATGAGTTCCCTGTTGGGTTATTTGTGGACCTGCGAAAGGCTTTTGACACTGTCAACCACCAAAACCTTCTTCTTAAATTACATCATTATGGAGTCAGAGGACACTCCCTGCAATACCTCAAATCCTACCTTACTGACAGGCTCCAGTATGTTTCTGTGAATAATTCAATTTCTCCCACCCTACCCATCAACATTGGTGTTCCTCAGGGCAGCATACTTGGCCCTCTCCTCTTTCTCATCTACATTAATGACCTTCCTAATGCCTCCCAACACCTCAAACCAATTCTATTTGCTGACGACACAACCTTCATTTACTCCAGTCCTGACCCCCTTGCTCTAAATGCCACTGTGAATACTGAGCTAGAGAAAGTCCATCTTTGGCTAACTGCCAACAAACTCACCCTTAACATTGACAAAACTTTTTATATTCTGTTTGGCAATAAATCCTCTAATCATATAAATCTCAAAATAAACAATACCCAAATTTGTAACAAATTACATGGCAAATTCCTTGGCATTCTCATTGACCACAAGCTGAATTTCCGGGGACACATTCTAAATATATCTAAAAAAGTTTCAAAACTGTTGGCATTCTTTCCAAGATCAGATATTATGTACCCCGCCCTGCCCTGGTGACTCTCTATTACTCCCTCATCTATCCATATCTCAACTATGGTATTTGTGCTTGGGGTTCTACTACCCAAAATCATTTACGTCCTCTAATTACTCAACACAAAGCTGCTATTAGGACAATATCCAACTCTGGCCCCAGACATCACTCGGTACCCCTACTCAAATCTCTGAATATGTTAGATATTAAGTCACTGCACATTCTCTCGTGTGTATTATACATATATAAAACGCTGAACTGTAATGCCAATCCTGAACTCAAAAGCTTCATTGAAGGTTGTATCAGAACCCATGAGCACCACACCAGAAATAAATACAGTTTTGATATTCCTAGAGTACGACTTAATCAAACTAGAACTGCTTTACAAATCAAGGGACCCAGAATGTGGAATGACCTTCCCAACCATGTTAAAGACTGTACCTCTCTCAACCAGTTTAAGAGAAAAACGAAGCTATACCTAATAAATTCCCTGTAACCTGCCTTACCCCTCTATTGTCAACAAATGTCTGTTTTTGTTTAAATGACGCTGTTTTGTCGACCGAATTGTATTTGTGCTGCTTTCTCAGCAATGTTCCCCCCTTCTTAACTGTTTTTTTTTGTTCTCAACTCATTTTATTCCTTATGCTCAATTAGTATTAAGCCTTAGTCATTTAAGTTTCTCATGCCCGAAACGCTTTGCGTAATAGTGGCTTTAGGCATTGTATGTACTAGCCCTATCTATAACTTTATCACTCTGTACAATCACTTGTATGTATGTACCTTACCTAAATAAACATTTTGATTTTTTTTTAGTACCAGATTAGGACTCCTAATGCGTCCCAAACTGTTGTAGTGATAACCTAAACAGCACTGAAATGTGTCACTCTACAAGTGTTAAACCAAGATGTCGTTTTCGTGAACAGGTGAGTTCTTGGAGAACTCCAGACGTCTTTCAGTTGGATCTGCATGTCCATCTAACTGATTTTTTATCCATTTAAGTGATATTTCCATAAAGTAACGAGTGTCCCTATTTCACTGTCTATGTAAATATAGTATTGTAAATAAATAAGTATTTACTGATAACTCGATATTCGAACAATCACTAGCATAATACGCAATCCTTTACTACTAAAATTATCTTGTCTGTCATATATAAATATCCTCTTGAATAATCTGTTTTTATTTATTTGTCCTTGTAACTGCTTGTTTTCTTCCTTTTTAACTACTCAACTTCTCGAACTCTATTTCGAGAAGTTCTTGTCTCTATTAACAGAGTCAAAGGCCCTGTGATGGGCTTTAATCTTTTGTCTTGGTTTTAAAGACTTGGTGTCGACAGCGAGCCTGAGAAAGCCCCTGGTGATTGCCTGCATGACGCCCACTTCATCAAGGATTTGCGTGAAGGGAGCCGGTAGTCATCCTTCGGACTACTTGTCAATGTGCGTTCACATTTTCAGATTAGATATCGATTGTCAATTTCAGAATTCTTAGGGAAGAATTGAGACGACTTTTCGCCAATGAAAGTCTTGCTTTGTATTTATTTGATATAGCATTAAACATAATATTGGATAAAAACCCACACTTGTGTATTTGTGAGTTTTATGTAAGGAATTTACACCAAGCCTTTCGCGCTCTTCTGAGTGCTTTGTCAAGGTCTGAGTGTGTGATTAGGACCAGACTTACATATCAACATCTAAATCATGTTTCATCATGTACTGCACGCGACCAACCTGGTGGACCCCGTGGAGTACAAGGCCACTCCCAGGGGCCTGAGTTCTGTGATGCTGTGCCCATCTTTTTAAAACTTTAAAGAACTCGTGTGAAATACCTGGTTAAGTGAGGTCAGGATGACCTCATTGGTTACCTCTTACCTCAGCTTACTCCATCTAAAATAGCGACCATCACTCTTGCAAATACACAAGACAAATAGAGCTTCCTTCATCCCGTCATATAACAAGACATTGCATGATTTTCCACATACTTTATCTGATCTAGAAATGCGATTTGCTTTCCAGGGAGACTTAACATGATGGAACTCCAACGTGAGATAACGAAAATCATACATAATGCGCAGGAGCTGATCTACAAGTTCATTATGGAGTATACCACAATGCGCTGGGACCCATTGGATAGAGATGTCATAACTGTTTGATCGATGTTCATGAAAAAGTTGAACGCATGGGTAAACAAACTCTTTGCGCATTGTGGAAAAGTACGTAATTGCTTGAATCGCACTGTTTGAGTCACTACAGATTGCATATATATTCCAATTGGTAATGTTGTTATTGTTTGGAGAGTTTGGTATAAGGCATATATATAAATCAGCTGTGAAAATAGATAGTTGGTATGGTAACCGCCATCCTTGCTTGAAATGATTGATTGTTGCCGCCGGAGGCGGCAAGTTTATTGTTCACCCCATACCCATCCTGTGAGCGGTAGCGCAAAAAGCATTACAGAGGGCACAAAAGATCTTTATCAGACCTCATCTTAGAATTTTATATAAACAATTTCATCTATCCTTCACACCTTATAGTTACAATGTCACACCTTATAGAGATGGTCTTGCGGGATCCATACAGCGCTAGAGACCGAGGGTATGTTGTTCATGAGGATGCGAGGTTCATCTGTGTAAACTGCTGTAGTATGTGGGTAGCAATTTTGTCATTGTTGAGACAAAGACTGAGGCTATGGCTAAGTTTGGTGCAGACTTTGGAATGTTTTCTTCCAGTTGTACTGATGTTTTAGGACTTTCATAAAGCCAAGGTGGATGGAATGGTTACACAAAGAATTAAACTCTTTAATGGTTTCGATTTGTTCGTTCAATGTCAGGGGCCAAGACTCGTATCCATGGAAGGAAGTGTCATGGCCATCAAATGTACACTTTCTGTGAATCATGTGGAGAGTGTTGGAGGCGCTCTGAATGAACAGCTGGCCACCAGGTCATGGGCACGTCTAGTACATATGAAGGTCTTGCTGAGCTTGATTGAATAATTGCAACAATACATGGGCTGCATTTCCTAAACTAAAAGGAATATAGGGAACTCAAAACACTCTGTAACTAGCTGACATGTAACTATAAAGAGTGAAAGATAGATGAAATTGTTTATGTAATAATCTAAGATGAGGTCTGATAAAGACCTTTTGTGCCCTCTGTAATGCTTTTGCCCTACCACTCACCGAATCACCTTCTGTGGTTGATTGTTCAATAAACCCTTGAACTATATGTTTAACACATCTCTAACCCTGTCCATGGAGGACAGAAGAAAATGTATATATGCTGGTTAGCATTGTAAATGTGTGGCCACGTCTGTAGTAGAAAATAATAATAATAATAATAAAAACTCACAGGATAGGTATGGGGTGCACAATAAAATATAGCCGCCTCCGGCGGCAACAATCAAAACAAAAATCAAAACAGGTTGAAGAATGTAACAATGGCCATCCTGGACACGTCATTTGGTTCCACAGTCATCAAATGGAATGCATACCCAAGGATAATTTTTAATATCATATAATTAGGATCACATAATTACTGAAAATAATAATATTATTAAAAAATTAAATAATTAATTTTCTATTAATAATTAATACAACGTTAATTATTAATAATAATAATAGTCATTTCTTCAAGGGGACTTTGTCGGCTATCATCTTGCCTCCTGGCTTGCTAAAACTCTGACTCCTTACAGTTTGACAGCAGGATGCTGCTTCTGTAAACTTTCCTTTTTAAGACTACTCATAGCCCAGTCGATAAAGCGTCGGCCTCACACCCGTGGGGTCCACGGTTCGAGACCCATACAGCCTAGGTGAATGGAATGTTTATTTCCACGGAAGTGTGGATAGCAATTTATCTTTGCACGTTTTCTCCTGCCCACCTTCGTCACTCTCAGGACTTCATAGAAAAACTGCGCCTGCAGCCCTCTTGTAAGATGCTTAGTCTTGACGTTGACTCTTTTACTAATGTTCCCCTTGATGATATTCTCTCTTTCCAGAGCCATAAGGCAACTGAGGGTCTTCTTCATCTCCTGCCCCCCACTGACGTTTTCCTCTAATTCATGCTCTTTCAACGGAAAATACTTCTCTCAAACCTTCGGTGTCGCTATGGGTTCCCCTCTCTCACCTGTTCTTGCCAATCTCTATATGGAATATTTCGAAACTGTTCTTCTTTTCCCTATTGATACTTGTCCCCTCTCTCTGGCTTCGCTATGTTGATGATATTTTTGCTTTATGGTCTCATGACCTTAGTCTTTTCCAGCCTTTCCTCGCCTCTCTTAACAATCTGGCTCATTCTATCCATTTCAAAGTTGAATGGGAATCTAATTCCCTCCTTTCTTTTCTTGAAGTTCATGTTAACAGCTCTGTGTCCGTTTCTCTTTCTCTGTGTACTGCAAACCAATGCATAGTGTTGTGTACATTCACTTCTTTTCCTACCATCCTCCTTCTGTTAAGAAAAGTGTTCTAGTCTCTATCTTTTTCCGCGCTCTCCGCATCAGTGACCCTCAGTATCTTGGTTCTGAAATTTCCTTTATGTACACGTCTTTATCTCGCCTTTGTTACCACTTACAATTTATCAACTGTGCCTATTCTCTAGCTTAACGAATTCTATTTCATCTCAGACCTGTTTCCATCACTGGTACCACTGTGCTCTATCTTCCCTTCATATCTGAACTCAAAAATCTCCCTAATACCCTTCGTCCTCTTGACATAAAGCTTACCTTTCGACAAACTAACACTCTTCGTATTAATCTGGTTCACACTGCTCCTCCTGCTTCTAGTGTCTACTCTATTTCCTGTTCGTCTTGTCCTATCCAATACTTTGGGGAAGCAGGCCCAAAGTCGTATTATAGAAGCATATACGACTGTACAAAAATCTTGGTAGTCGTGAGACTATATCCAAGATCCGACAAGATCTTGGATATAAATAGTCTCACGACTATCAAGATTTTTGTACAGTCGTATGGTCTAGTGGTTAAGGTACCAAGTATGCCAAGGTGCATATAGCGCTCCTGGCTATTTGGGTTCGAATCCTCTTGGGGTATGGAGTTTTCACTTATATATATATATATATATATATATATATATATATATATATATATATATATATATATATTGTTAATCGTTATATATTTGTGTGTGTTCTCTGTAAACTATAACTATATATATATATATATATATATATATATATATATTATTTATATATATATATATATAATATATATATATATATATATATATATATATATATATCCCATATGTAACTGTATAACCTTGCATAATAAAGTGTACACCATAAAAAAGGGGTGGTAGGAGAAGCGAACACTCTTATGTATTCAGAGTTAAATGGCAAGTTTTTCCCTGAATTCTCTGTGTTCCCTTCTCTGAGGCTGTGGGTCCCTATAATTGCACCAGAGGTGGTACCTCCCTATATATATATATATATATATATATATATATATATATATATATATATATATATATATATATATATATATATATATTGTGACGGTAACGAGTTGGAAATGGTGGTCGGCAGTCTTCTAACTAGCAGGTGTCAGTGCTGGGCCACATATAATATATAAAAAAAAGAAAAGGAAAAAAAAAGAGAAAAAAAAAGAATGACTGCGTGATTTGGTAATCTGTGGTAAGGTTGGAAAGACTAAAAGCAATAATAAAAAATATGGATTTTAATAACAATAAAAACAAATTGAAATAAATGCAAAATCTTGGCTTACTGGCAAAAATAATAAACAATATAAACATGAAAATAGATTACGTTAATGGGGAGGAGAATTGATATACAAAAGTAAGTAAAATATGAATGCTGGAATATATGCACTAACTATGAACCTCTATCTGACCACACAGAGTGAGTCACTTAGGAGTTCACAGCTTGCGAGCACACAATATTCTGCCTGGCAGAAACGCAAGGGACTCCAACAATAACTGGTGAGGTCTTGCGATTGGCGGGGAGCCGGAGTGGAGTGTTGGTTGGCGGCCAATGAGGAAGCTGGATGGCCGCAGTCGCTCGTTAGGCCGTTGAAGGGTTCGGCGCGTCGACCAGGTGCAGCAGTGGGGGGGAAGGAGGGAGTTGCTGGTACGTGTGGCTAACATATACGTTTAGCCACTACAAAACGTATCTTGTAGATTGATGAGGACAGGCGTGATTCGCAGAAATAGCAGGCAAAATCTCTGATAAGAGATTATCGTCACAACTCTCCCCCGAAGCCTGCCGTTTCGGGTGAATCACGTCCACTGGAGGTAGAGTGGGAGGTGGAGCTGCCTCTACCTCATGCACTCTGGAGAGGGCATCAGCGATGATGTTATCAGGCCCCTTGATGTAGCAGATCTTTAAGTTGAAGCCTTGAAGATATAAAGCCCATCGCAGCAGACGTTGGTTATTAAATTGGGCTTGATGTAAAAATCTCAGAGGGTTGTGGTCCGAATAGATGGTAGTGGACCTAGCACCGTGCAGATATGGTGCAAAGTGTTGTAAGCTCAGGACGATGGACAGGAGTTCCTTCTCTATAGTACTGTAGTTCTTCTGATGAGGCTTCAACTTGTAACTGTAGTAGCTGACAGGTAGAACCTCCTCGCCTCGCTGCTGCATTAAGACACTTTCGATGCCGGTACCACTGGCGTCGACATGGAGGATGAAAGGCTTCTTGATATCTGGTGAGGCGAGAATGGGATTAGAACAGAGGAGGAATTTGAGTTGTTCGAATGCAACGGTTTGCTCTCTGGTCCAATTATACCGTTGCTTGGGACAGGTTAAGGTGATTAATGGGGTTGCAACAGTGCTAAAATTCTTCACAAACCTACGGTAATAGGAAGCAAGACCAAGGAAGCGCAGGAGCTGCTTCCTGGTAGTAGGCTGTGGATACTGTTGGATTGCTCGAATGTGAATGTTTAACGGAGCCAGGTTGCCACTCCCTATAACATGACCCAGGTACCGCACTTTACCTTTCGCGAAGGTGGACTTGCCCAAATTGATGGTGAGGCCGGCTTTCAGGAGCTTGTAGAACAATCGTTGTAGCTGGAGCAGGTGTTCGCTCCAGGTGTTGGATGCTACTACAATGTCGTCCAGATAGGCATAGGTGTTTTCCAAGCCCTGGATGACGCGGTTGACAGCTCTCTGAAAGGTGGCTGGGGCATTGCAGAGTCCAAAGGGAAGGCGATGGTACCTGTAGAGACCAAAGGGGGTTATAAAGGCGGACAGTACCTTAGCTCGCTCCGTTAAACTCACCTGGTAGTAGCCCTTTAGTAGGTCTACCTGAGACAGGTAGCGGGCATTACCAATGGCATCCAAATGTCGTCTACTCCTGGGTATTGGGTAGGCGTCCTTCACTGTGACCTGGTTCAACTTCCTATAATCCGTACACAGACGGATTTTGCCGTGAGGTTTGGGTACTAGGATGCATGGTGAGGCCCAGGGGACTCACAGGGGGTAGCCAGTCCATGGTCCAAGAGATACTGTACCTCAGCCCGCATGACTTCCGTTTTGCTCGGGCTGATTCGGTAGAATGGTTGGCGAATCGGCTGGGTGTCAGGTAGCAGTTGGATGTCGTGCCGAGTAACAGTACACTCTTGGGGGTCATCTCGAAACAACTCTTGATATTCTCTGACGAGTTTGATTAGTGGAGCACTATTATCGTCCTGAAAATGATGTTGAAGGTTAGTAAGGATTTCCGAGTTAGAGAGCGCTGGCTCAGTGTCAGTGCTCTCGGAAGGAGAAGCAGGGAAGGTCTCACTGTGGCTGTATGGACCTGTAAATGAGGTGAAATTGGTTAACACAGTGGGAGGAACCCCATGGTAGGCTTGAGTAATTAATGTGGCACAGCTGGGTCTTCCGCCGCCTATCGGGTGTCTCGAGAACGTAGTTGAAGTTGTTCCGGCACTCCTTAACACGGTAGGGTCCTGAGAACCTGTTCTGTAAAGGAGAACCTGGGATAGGGAAATAGGCAAGCACTAAGTCTCCTGGTGTAAACTTCCTTACTTTACAGTGCCGGTCGTAACGAGTCTTCATCCTCTCCTGGGCTCTCTGTAGGTTGTTGCTGGCAAAGGAATGGACCCTCTCTAGAATGTGTCGGAGATTTTGGAGATACTGGGGCACACTCTGATGCTCACTGAAGGTGTCATCACGTAGAGAATCCTTGAAAGCCTTGAGAGGTGTACGGCACTTACGTCCGTAGAGCATCTCATAAGGAGATACTCCTAGTGACTCGTTGGGAAGACTTCTGAAAATACACATAATTAGATCAATTTGCCTATCCCAATCCTTGAGGTCTCATTACAGAACTTTTTTAAGAGTGCCTTGATGGTTTGATGACTACGCTCGAGAGAACCCTGTGAAGCAGGATGATAGGGGCTGGACAGTACCTGTTTGATGTTGAACTCCTCCAGAGTCCGTTTGAAGAGATCACTGGTGAAGTTGGTACCACAGTCGCTCTGAATCTCCCTCGGAATCCATACTGGGTGAAGATTTTCAGTAGATTCTTCACCACTGTAGCAGCTGTAATATTTTTTACTGGAACTGCTATCGATCTGATTCTAGAATAATTTAATCTCCAAATGGTACCTTGTATCTGGCCTCCCGGTCCCTACACTATCTTCCATTGCATTACATTTTTTGGGTTAAACTTAACAACCATTTGTTCGACCATTCACTGCAGCTTGTCCAGGTCTTTTTGAAGCCTCAAGCCGTCCTCTTCTGTCTTATTCTTCTTCATATTTTTGGCGTCGTCAGCAAACATTGAGAGGAATGAGTCTATACCCTCTGGAAGATCATTTACCTATATCAAAAACAGGATAGGTCCGAGTACAGAGCCCTGTGGGACTCCGCTGACGACTTCACGCTAATCTGAGGTCTCACCCCTCACTGTAACTCTCTGCTTCTTATTGCGTAGGTACTCCCTTATCCACTGGAGTACTTTACCAGTTACTCCTGCCTGTCTATCCACCTTATGTACCAGCCTCTTATGGGGCACTGTGTCAAAGGCTTTCCTACAGTCCAAGAAAATGCAGTCTGCCCACCCTTCTCTTTCTTGCTTAACCTTTGTCACCTGGTCGTAGAATTCTATTAAACTTGCGAGGCAAGATTTGCCATCCCTGAACCTATGTTGATGGTTTATCGCGAAGTCCCTTCTCTCCAGATGTGTTACTAGGTTTTTTCTCACGATCTTCTCCATCACCTTGCACGGTATACAAGTTAAGGACACTGGCTTGTAGTTCAGTGCCTCTTGTCTGTCACTCTTTTTGTATATTGGGACTACATTAGCAGTCTTTCATATTTCCGGTAAGTCTCCCGTCTCCAGTGACCTACTATACACTATGGAGAGTGGCAAGCAAAGTGCTTCTGCACACACACACTCTTTCAGTACCCATGGTGAGATTCCGTCCGGACCAAAAGCCTTTCTCACGTCCGGATCCAATAGATGCCTCTTGACCTCATCTTCTGTAATTTCGAACCCTTCCAAGGCTGCCTGGTTTACCGCCACCTCTCCTAGCTCAGGGACTTTACACTACTGCGCGTTGTGTGTGTGTGTACGCACCTAGTTGTACTCACCTAGTTGTACTTACGAGGGATGAGCTCTGGCTCTTTGGTCCCGCCTCTCAACTGTCAATCAACTGGTGTACAGATTCCTGAGCCTACTGGGCTGTCATATCTATTTTTGAAACTATGTATGGAGTCAGCCTCCACCACATCACTGCCTAATGCATTCACTCCGTTAACTACTCTGAT
>WNGS01072847.1:11287885-11299930 GCA_020271785.1 Procambarus virginalis
AGAAAGTCTTAGGGGTTGTTATAACGCCAAACCTGTTTCCTGAAGCCCATATCAAGAGGCACATGCCAGGTTGGCCAATATCAACGGCCTTTAGAAACTTGTGTAAGGAATCATTCAGAACCATGTATACCACATATGTCAGACGAATCCTGGAGTATGCAGCTCCAGCATGGAGTCCGTATCACGTCAAGCACAGGACTAAATTGGAGAAGTTCAAACGTTTCCCTCCAGACTAGTACCCGAACTGAGGGGTATGACCTACGAAAAGAGATTTCGGGAAACAGACCTCATGTCGCTGGAAGACATAAGAGTTAAGGGGGACATGATCACCACATACAAGATTCTCAGAAACATTGACAGGGTAGTTAAAGACGGTTTATTTAACACAAGGTGCACACGCACTAGGGGACACAGGTGGAAACTGAGTTCCCCAATGAGCCACAATGACGTTAGAAAGAACTTTTTCATTTTCAGAGTAATTATAACAAATGAGATGCATTAGGACGTGATGTGGTGGAGGCTGACTCCATACACAATTTCAAATGTAGATATGATAGAGCCCAGTAGGCTCAGGAACCTGTACACCAGTTGACTGGCATTTGGGAGGTGGGACTAAAGACCCAGAGCTCAACCCCCCGCAAGCACAACTAGGTGAGTACACACACCCTTTTAACAGAACTGCAGGATCTCCGTTAACCCCAGAGATGTGTGGGGGAGGGTGGGGAAGGCGCACCACTATAATGAGACCCCTGTAGGCCTGGGGGCTGTGTGCCTCACAGTGCCTGGCCACCCTGGCACTGTGTAATTGTAATATATCTGAGGAGCTGCCTCCAGGGTGCCACCTACACTCCCCCCTCACTGCCTCCAGGGTGCCACCTACACTCCCCCTCACTGCCTCCAGGGTGCCACCTACACTCCCCCTCACTGCCTCCAGGGTGCCACCTACACTCCCCCTCACTGCCTCCAGGGTGCCACCTATACTCCCCCTCACTGCCTCCAGGGTGCCACCTACACTCCCCCTCACTGCCTCCAGGGTGCCACCTACACTCCCCTTCACTGCCTCCAGGGTGCCACCTACACTCCCTTCACTGCCTCCAGGGTGCCACCTACACTCCCCCACACTGCCTCCAGGGTGCCACCTACACTCCCCCTCACTGCCTCCAGGGTGCCACCTACACTCCCCTCACTGCCTCCAGGGTGCCACCTACACTCCCCTTCACTGCCTCCAGGGTGCCACCTACACTCCCCTCACTGCCTCCAGGGTGCCACCTACACTCCCCCTCACTGCCTCCAGGGTGCCACCTACACTCCCCTTCACTGCCTCCAAGGTGCCACCTACACTCCCCCTCACTGCCTCCAGGGTGCCACCTACACTCCCCCTCACTGCCTCCAGGGTGCCACCTACACTCCCCCTCACTGCCTCCAGGGTGCCACCTACACTCCCCCTCACTGCCTCCAGGGTGCCACCTACACTCCCCCTCACTGCCTCCAGGGTGCCACCTACACTCCCCTTCACTGCCTCCAGGGTGCCACCTACACTCCCCCACACTGCCTCCAGGGTGCCACCTACACTCCCCCTCACTGCCTCCAGGGTGCCACCTACACTCCCCCACACTGCCTCCAGGGTGCCACCTACACTCCCCTCACTGCCTCCAGGGTGCCACCTACACTCCCCCACACTGCCTCCAGGGTGCCACCTACACTCCCCCACACTGCCTCCAGGGTGCCACCTACACTCCCCTCACTGCCTCCAGGGTGCCACCTACACTCCCCTCACTGCCTCCAGGGTGCCACCTACACTCCCCTTCACTGCCTCCAGGGTGCCACCTACACTCCCCCTCACTGCCTCCAGGGTGCCACCTACACTCCCCCACACTGCCTCCAGGGTGCCACCTACACTCCCCTCACTGCCTCCAGGGTGCCACCTACACTCCCCCTCACTGCCTCCAGGGTGCCACCTACACTCCCCCACACTGCCTCCAGGGTGCCACCAACGCTGCCAGTAGGTGAGTGCCAGTAGATCCAGCTTGGCACACGTGTAGTGAGGGTAGTGCCGTGGTGTAAGAGGTGAGCATGATGATGGTACTGTGAGCGTGCGGTGGAGAGTGTGGGGGATGGTAAGGTCAGAAGGGGGTGGTGGGGGTGTTGAACATTACTGTGGTCAGTGCCAGGTACACGGAGCACCTCCTGCCAGTCTGCTTATGGTAAGGAAGATCAGCTTGTGTAGAGTGGAAACATTTGCCAGCTTACCCGTTCAAGTCACTCAATCCAAAGTCTTTTATGCCTTCTTTTTTTCAATTGTTATAATTGAGCAAGTTTTATCTTGGGTATGAAAAGGTCATAAGTAAAAGAAAAGTTTAATAGCAAATCTGGATCATATACTTATAATTTATAAAGTTACAGAAATTTCAGCAGACGATCGTTAGTAAGGCAGTCAAGCATAGTCACGTCCAGGTGACTCCCCTACATTGTTGGTGAGTCACCTCAGGTGTGAGGTCACATTAGGTGAGTCACCTCAGGTGTGAGGCCACATTAGGTGAGTCACCTCAGGTGTGAGGTCACATTAGGTGAGTCACCTCAGGTGTGAGGCCACATTAGGTGAGTCACCTCAGGTGTGAGGCCACATTAGGTGAGTCAACTCAGGTGTGAGGTCACATTAGGTGAGTCACCTCAGGTGTGAGGCCACATTAGGTGAGTCACCTCAGGTGTGAGGTGACGTTGTGGGAGACTTAGTTCCTAAACCTGCTTCATTGCCTGTAATAAAATACACCACAAATATAAGAGTGTTCCGCTCTTAGAATGTCACCACAAGAGTACAAGTGGAGGAGCACAATCTTGAGGTTATCTTGAGATGATTTCGGGGCTTTAGTGTCCCCGCGGCCCGGTCCTCGACCAGGCCTCCACCCCAGGAAGCAGCCCGTGACAGCTGACTAACACCCAGGTACCTATTTTACTGCTAGGTAACAGGGGCATAGGGTGAAAGAAACTCTGCCCATTGTTTCTCGCCGGCGCCTGGGATCGAACCCAGGACCACAGGATCATAAATCCGGCGTGCTGTCCGCTGGGCCGACAACAGCAGGTGTGTAATGCGGCAGGAGGCCGGTGTAGGAAGCCTCGCTCCAACATCCCTCACCTTTGTAAACGCACATTAACGACACTATGTAAAAAGACACCTCGAACACTGTTTATGTAGGACAGACGTAAATCTGTGAATTATGTCTGTAGGTTAGATAAGCATTTTAAGAGCACTACAATCACCTTCTGTGGTTGATTGTTCAATAAATCACTGAACTATGCGTTTAACAGATCCCTAACCCTGTCCATGGAGGACAGAAGAAAATGCATATATGCTGGTTTGCAACTTAAATGTGTAGCACGTCTACGGTAGAAAAAACAAACCATGTAGGGTGGTTCAATAGGTGATCTGAGGGCGGGGAACTCCTCCTCCTCCTCCTCCCATCATCCATCACCACCATCAATCTCGCTACTGCCAGTCTTCCTCACCCTCCCGTGGACCACAGGGCTCATCCGCCCCTCATATCCTCCCCTGGTGGGTGAAGGTGGGTGGCACTCTCTGCCTTCACACTCTTTCTATCACCCCCTCACAACCCCTGCCATCCAACCTACTTCTTAATCTATATAAATAAAAATGGAAATGTTCGTTTGTTCAAAATCGTTAATCTCCGAAAGTACTTCACCGATTGCTTTCAAATTTTCACACACCGTTCCATTTGCATCCGAGCAGGTTTTATATATATACTATATAGATATCACGTGGTGACGGTAAAAAACATGCTTTTTTCTGAAAAACTGTGTTTTTCATGCTAGGGAAATCTTCGAAACTTCTTCACCGATGCTTTGAAATTTTGACACAACATTGCATTCGAATAGGCGCGTCTTTTATATATCTACTAAATACATGCCTCACCTGTGACAGGAAAAAAACATATTTGAAAAACAGCGCCATCTATTGGACGTAAGAGCAACACACGCTGTAATCTCTGAAAGTTCTTCACCGATTGCTTTTAAATTTTGACACAACGCTGCATTCGAATAAGCGCGTCTTTTTATATACATACTATATAGATACCACCCCTCTGACAGGTAAAAACATGCGTTTTTGAAAAACAGTGCCATTTGTTGCACATAATAGCAACATGCACGCTATACTAAATATGTCACGAATTCCATTTCAATGTTTCCGATTGCACTGATAAATATTATTTTCATAGATTTCGATTTATTTCATTTTTTATAGAATTATTTTGTGTGACATTGTGTTGGAATTAAGCTGGGTTGTTTACCATACCGTTCATTTTGCATGTATAAGTATAGATACCACACCTGTGACAGATACAACTATGCTTTTCTTGAAAAACAGCGCCATCTGTTGCACGTAAGAGCAACACACATGCTATACTAAATATGTTACAATTCCATTTCAATGTTTTTTATTTGTCACGGTGAAATCTCTAGGAAGAGATTCGGCCTACTCTGTTATCGCCTATTCCACTCATTCACGTCTATTTAATCAAGAACTGCAGCCAATAACAACAACAACTACTACTTCCAGACGTCTAGACAACACCACCAGTCACAACGCCATGGCCCATCACCCCACCTCGCACCTGGGTCGCTGAGAGGCCATGCCCTCCGAAAAAAGCAGTTAAAGTGCGCCAGTTCATAGTTAAAGAAGCCATCAACACCATCTGCCTGGCCAATATTCTGTATAAATAGGGCTACCAAGCTCTCCAAGATTCAGATTACTCCTGAATGTTCTTGCTGAGTAGACCTGTTAACACATCTCCGTTTGGTAACGGATATAGTCAGACTAGCTCATAGTATTCCGCACCATATTTTATTTTGCACCGTAACATAAATTTGATTATTCATCTTGTTTGTTTTGCACACTTTGTATTAAAGCCAAGCCTGGATATTTTTTGTAATTTGTTTAAATTCATATTTTTATCAAAGTAAAGTATTTTTAAATGTTTTATCGCCAATATACATCATTCTTAAAAAAGACGAATATCTGGCGAAAATGAACCTCACACTCTCTGACCAAACTAAATTCAAAAGGGTAACGAAGGACACTACAGCCGAATTGAAAGCAAAGGTAAACAGATTGATCAAAACTGTGAACGCCAAGAAATCCGGACTCCACCTGCCAAAGATTATTGGGGAATACAAACCTGGAGTATGCGTATGGAAACGTCAAGACACACAAGTCTGGAAACCCACTTCAGCCAATCATCAGCCAGATACCCACACCCACGTACAGACTGGAGAAGTGACTCACCGGCTTGCTGACTCCTGATGTACCTTGAGCTTTCAGCCTGAAGTCTCCAAAGGAATTTGTTGACTTACTGCAGGGAACACGGGCCACAGGGATAAGAGCCTCGTTGGACGTAGAATCACTGTTTACCAACGTACCTGTGGATAAAACAATCGGGATGATAGGGGACAGAGTGTATCGTGATCCGGCCTGTACTCCTCTTGACATACCAGAAAACATTCTAAGGAAACTACTCCAAGCTTGTACTAAAGAGGCACCCTTCTTGAGCCCGGATGGGCACATGTATAAGCAAGTAGATGGGGTCGCCATGGGTTATTCCCTAGGTGTCCTGTTTGCAAACTTCTACATGAGTACCATCGAACAAAAGGTCTTAGTCGATATGAACTTGAAACCGGCCATATACTGCAGGTATGTTGACGACATTTTTACACAGGTACCTGATGTCAGACATCTGCAGGAGCTGAAGGAGGCATTTGAGCGGAATTCTGTGTTGCGTTTCACTTACGAGATGGAGAAGGATGGGAAGCTGCCCTTTCTAGATGTAACAGTCATGAAAAGGAGCGGAGGTTTCCACACTGCAGTCTACACTAAGGAAACAAACATAGGAATGTGCCTAAATGCCAACAGTGACTGCCCAGACAGGTACAAGAGGAGTGTTGTTAACGCTTATGTCGACCGTGCTCTCAGCCACAGCTCAGGATAGAAGCAAGTCGATGAAGAACTCTGTAGGGTAAGGCAGGTCCTAGTCAACAACGGCTTCTCCAATGGTTTCGTTGAAGACATCATAAGAACGAAGGTGAAACGCCATGCTACCTCTGAAGAGACAACTAACACAACACCTGAACCCCCTATTAGACTATTTTACAGGAACTTCTTTTCCACAGCTCATAAATCGGAGGAAAGGGTCCTGAAAGATATTGTTAATGAAAACGTTATCCCTACAGAAAAAATCAGAAGATACAATTGACGATTTACTATAAAACCAAAAAAACGGCCAGCCTACTCATGAGAAACTCTCCAGACACAAAGCAGAACGCTTTAAAAGAGACCAATGTCGTCTATGCCTTCAAATGCCCACTTGGGGACTGTAAGCCTCAAAGATATATAGGCAAGACAACAACATCTCTTTCCAGGCGATTAATGATACATAAGCAACAGGGCTCCATTAAGGAACATATAATCTCTTCCACAACCAGACCATCACCAGAGAAGTCTTAACAAAAAACACGGAAATCATCGATAGATACAGCGATAGCAGGTGGTTTGATATCTGCAAGGCACTGCACATTAAGAAGTCAACACCAGCAATCAACAGCCAACTAATGCACAACTATATTCTACCCACTTCAAGACTCCGCACCAATATAGAAGCATCAAGAAATATGGGCCAATAGGCCCTTTGCATTTACTTCCATTCTTCCCTTTAAATTTATCCAATATTACCCAATATTTCGTGTTCTATCTTGTGTTGAAAGTTTGTTTTCACCTCATCCAAAACTGTTGTAGCATATCACCTCACCCAAATGCAGGTACATAAAATTTAAAGCCGTTTAAATTATAGCATAGTAGAACTCTGTTTAGTGATTGCAGTTATAGTTGCGTGTGTGTAAACTAAAGTCTTTGAAAATGTAATAAGTTATTACGAAACGCGTTCAAGTGTCGCGTCAGACTAGAAATAAAAATGAATTTTGGAGAATTGATTTTTCAATTACCATCGACAGTGAAAAGAAACATAAGGAATATTGAGAAAATTCGTGTTAGAATTATTAATCTTACTTGTTCGGTCATATTTAATTATATATATATATATATATATATATATATATATATATATATATATATATATATATATATATATATATATATATATATATATATACTGTAGGTCCGACCGACTGGCCAACGCATCCTCTCCCTAGGAATGGTGTTGTTATCCCTGCAGTAATCGTTATCGGAGGGCGGAGAGCAGGAGGCTGGAGCCGGATGCCACCTCCGGAAGGCGGGTCGTGAGCCAGGAGGGAGGGCCGGCCGGCACTCTTTGTGAGGCAATGTAAATATCAAGAGCCACTGTTGTCTTCTTTAAAATTTATAACAGAGAATCCAAGAGAAAAGAAAAAGAAGCCAAAAAATGAGCTCGTACTCAATGAAGTGTGTATGTGTACTCAACTATATATACACATACACACTTCATAGTGTAGAAAGTGTAGTTTTCTCATAGGTTACTGAGATGAACATAGTGTTCATAAAGATGGAGTTGCATGCCACTTTCCAGCCACTTATCGATTTATACAGTGACTCATTCTCCTCGTGTTTCTTTGCCATAGTTTCTTTTCAATGTTGTCTTTTTACTTACATATTCCGACACAATGATAAAACATTCCATTTGTTGAAGTTTGCGCTTCCTGAGCCGTTGCCTATAGGTTCCGGCACTCCCCTCTGTTCCGGAACACGTTTTGTCACATATATATGTATATCTGTTCCGGTTATATCTCGTGCTTTTTGCATTGCTTTGGTTTACAAGTTGGAGGGGAACACTTGCACGTGGGCCTTACGCAGGTTGAGCAAGACAGACCTTGTTGTTAACGTTGGTGAAGATGACTGGAGTAGTCTCATAATGTGTTCCCCTGGTGCCAGGGCCTTCTCTGCCTCGGGGTCAGCAATGTGTCTCCCTGTAACTTATGACATGTATGTTTGTGTGGATGTACGCATCTGGTTGTGCTTGCTGGGGTTGAGCTCTGGACCTTTGGTCCCACCTCTCATATGTCAATCAACTGGTGTACAGGTTCCTATGTCTATTGGGCTCTATCATATTTATACTTGAAATTGTGTATGGAGTCAGCCTCTACCACATCACTTCCTAATGCATTCCATTTGTCAACCACTCTGACACTAAAAAAGTTCTTTCTAATATCTCTGTGGCTCATTTGGGCACTCAGTTTCCACCTGTGTCTCCTAGTGCGTGTGCCTCCTTGTGTTAAATAGCCTGTCTTTATCTACCCTATTAGTTCCCTTCAGAATCTTGAATGTGGTGATCATGTCCCCCTAACTCTTCTGTCTTCCAGTGAAGTGAGGTTTAATTCCCGTAGTCTCTCCTCGTAGCTCATACCTCTCAGCTCGGGTACTAGTCTGGTGGCAAACTTTTGAACCTTTTCCAGTTTAGTCTTATCCTTGACTACATATGGACTCCATGATGGGGCTGCATACTCCAAGATTGGCCTGACATATGTGGTATACAAAGTTCTGAATGATTCTTTACACAAGTTTCTGAATGCCGTTCGTATGTTGGCCAGCCTGGCATATGCCGCTGATGTTATCCTCTTGATATGGGCTGCAGGAGACAGGTCTGGCGAGATATCAACCCTCAAGTCTTTTTCTTTCTCTGACTCCTGAAGAATTTCCTCTCCCAGATGATACCTTGTATCTGGCCTCCTGCTCCCTACACCTATCTTCATTACATTACATTTGGTTGGGATAAACTCTAACAACCATTTGTTCGACCATTCCTTCAGGTTGTCTAGGTCTTCTTGAAGCCTCAAACAGTCCTCTTCTGTCTTAATCCTTCTCATAATTTTGGCATCGTCCACAAACATTGAGAGAAATGAATCCATACCCTCCGGGAGATCATTTACATATATCAGAAACAAGATAGGACCGAGTACAGAGCCCTGTGGGACTCTACTGGTGACTTCTCGCCAATCGGAGGTCTCACCCCTCACCGTAACTCTCTGCTTCCTATTGCTTAGGTACTCCCTTATCCACTGGAGCACCTTACCAGCTACACCTGCCTGTCTCTCCAGCTTATGTACCAGCCTCTTATGTGGTACTGTGTCAAAGGCTTTCCGACAATCCAAGAAAATGCAGTCCGCCCAGCCCTCTCTTTCTTGCTTAATCTTTGTCACCTGGTCGTAGAATTCTATTAAGCCAGTCAGGCAAGATTTACCCTCCTGAACCCATGTTGCGATTTGTCACGAAGTCCCTTCTCTCCAGATGTGTACCAGGTTTTTTCTCACGATCTTCTCCATCACCTTGCATGGTATACAAGTCAAGGACACTGGCCTGTAGTTCAGTGCCTCTTGCCTGTCGCCTTTTGTATATTGGGACCACATTCGCCGTCTTCCATATTTCTGGTAGGTCTCCGTCTCCAGTGACCTACTATACACTATGGAGAGTGGCAAGCAAAGTGCCTCTGCACACTCTTTCAGTACCCATGGCGAGATCCCGTCTGGACCAACAGCCTTTCTAACATCCAGATCCAGCAGGTGTCTCTTGACCTCCTCTCTCGTAATTTCGAACTCTTCAAGGCCGCCTGGTTTACTTCCCTTTCTCTAGCACAGTGACCTCACCTTGTTCTGTTGTGAAGACCTCCTGGAACCTCTTGTTGTTCATTCACACACCTCTTTGTCATTCTCTGTATACCTGTCCTCGCCTGTTCTAAGTTTCACTACCTGTTCTTTCACTGTTGTTTTCCTTCTGATGTGACTGTGGAGTAGCTTTGGTTCGGTCTTGGCTTGTTTGCTATATTTTTCATAACTTTTCTCTGCTTCTCTTCTCACCCTGACATACTCATTCCTGGTTCTCTGGTATCTCTCTCTCTGCTTCTGGTGTTCTGTTATTCCGGAAGTTCCTCCACGCCCTTTTGTTCAGTTTCTTTTGCTTCATACATGCCCTATTATACCATGGATTCTTCTTTTGCTTCTCGGATTTTTTCCTTTTGGGGTCGGATGTATCTGCTTACTGCCTCCTGACACTTTTGGGTGACATAGTCCATCATATCTTGTACAGACTTAGCTCTGAGGTCTGTGTCCCAAGGTATTTCCTTAGGAAGCTTCTCATCTCCTCATAATTTCCCTTTCGGTATGCCAGCCTTTTGTTTCCTAGTTCTTTTTTCGGGGGGGGGGGGATAATTCCTAGCTCTACCAGGTACTCAAAGTTCAATACACTGTGATCACTCATTCCCAAGGGTGCTTCCATCTTGACTTCCCTTATATCCCACTCATTTAGGGTAAATATCAGATCAAGCATTGCTGGTTCATCTTCTCCTCTCATTCTTGTTGGTTCCTTGATGTGCTGGCTTAGAAAGTTTCTTGTTGCCACGTCCAGCAGCTTAGCTCTCCATGTTTCTGGTCCTCCATGCGGGTCTCTGTTCTCCAATCTATCTTTCCCATGGTTGAAGTCTCCCATGATTAGTAGTCCAGATCCATTCCTGCTAGCAACAGAAGCTGCTCTCTCTATTATGTTATGGTGGCCATGTTGTTTCTATCATATTCCTGTCTGGGTCTTCTGTCATTTGGTGGTGGATTATATATGACTACGACTATAATTTTTTGCCCTCCAGTTGTTATGGTACCTATTATGTAGTCACTGAAACCTTCACATCCCTGAACAACCAACTCCTCAAAATCCCCCTTTTCTTACCAGCAGGGCTACACACCACCACCTCTTCCTTCTCTCTCTTTCCTCATAACATAATAGTCCTGTGGGAACACTGCATTTGTTATGGTTTTCGTTAGCTTTGTTTCTGTGAGAGCTATTATGTCTGGGTTTTCCTCTAGTACCCATTCTCCAAGTTCATTTGCTTTATTTGTAATTCCATCTATGTTAGTGTACATTGCCTTGAGGCTCACTTTCTTCTGTCCCTTCTCAAATCTCCTCCTTGTGAGTGTTCTGCTGGTGGAGGAAGCTGTGCCATGGGTGTGAGGATTTGTGAGGTGGATACCAGGGTTGCAGAGGATACTGGGATGAGGGGTGGGGGGTCAAGTGAAGGGGGAGGGACAGGGAGGTATGGGGTGAAAGGGAGGGAGGACAGGAAGGAAAGGGGGGGTTTTCTATGCAGAGGAGGGTGGTGGGTTGCCCTCCCTGCTGGTGTTACTGGGTAGCTGGTTGTGGGTTCCCCCCTCGCCTCTGGGGGTGATGTGTTTGGAGCTGTGGTTTCCTGGTTTTCCCCTCTCGCCCTGCGCTTCTTCCTTGCCTGCCGCCATGGCCCTCTCCTCCCTCGTCATGTCCCTCTGGAGGAATACTTTTTTTAATTCTCCCACATGTTGCAGGTGCTTTTCTTTGTTAGAATCGTCTCCTTTGTGTTCTCGTTTGCAAACACTATCTTTAACACACGGTCTCGGTCTTTTTTGTACCAGCCTAACCTGAAAACCTCTCAATGCTATGCTCAGCCCCTTCCATGTCTAGTGCCTTCAGTATTTCATTCACTGCCGCTTTGTCCTTATCATTCCACTCTTTCCTATTAGAGCCTTCCTGCTCTTTAATACCCCAGCTACCACTGATCTTTTCCTTTCCAGCAGCTGGCTAGTGGAGCGTGCCGCTTCCTGTGAGGTGGCTGCTTTCATGGCTACCTCTCACTGC
Source organism: Procambarus virginalis (assembly GCA_020271785.1). Classification (NCBI taxonomy): domain Eukaryota; kingdom Metazoa; phylum Arthropoda; class Malacostraca; order Decapoda; family Cambaridae; genus Procambarus; species Procambarus virginalis. The sequence continues at coordinate 11,299,536 of WNGS01072847.1, forward strand.
AGACATTACTTCAGAGTTGTTTTTTTTTAGCATTTCTGCAAATGTTGCTTTTATTGTGGCATTCTCTTCCAAAATACTATTACCACCTTCTCCCTGGGTGGTTATCTGAGTCTCAGCATCGATACTGTTCTCTTTGAGGGCTCTATCTCCTCCTTTGCTGCTGTCAGCTCTCTTTTTAGGTTGCTTATTTCATTCTTCATTTCCTGCATCTCACTCTCTGATGTCCTCCAGAAACTGGGCGAACATTTCCTTCATTTCGTCACCTGGACTTTTCCCCTGTTCCCCTGTTGCCTCTGGCTGTCATGCTTGACCCTGTTCCTAGTTGTGCCGTGATAGGATTTGTCAGAAGGGCAGAGCGGGTGGGGAGAGGAGAGAGAGAGAGAGAGAGAGAGAGA
>WNGS01072847.1:11330562-11346545 GCA_020271785.1 Procambarus virginalis
TTGACAGCAGAGATGGGGATACCCAGGTCTAATTCAACTTTATCTTTGTTACAGCCTAATTTGGCTGCAATGTCTGTCTCGTTATAATGGATTATATGATGGTATAATATATGGTCTGATGGTATTCATACAAAGGAGATTCGAAACCTCATACTACCAATTATAAATGACCTAATCGCTGCACAGAGTAAACGTCGACAACAGCCATACCATCTGTTTTATCGGTCTACAGAAAATAAAACCCACAATTCATATTTCAAAGGAGTCGTTGGTATAGAGAATAGGAGCTGATCCTTCTTAAGGAGGGGAATGGAGGGGTCTACCCCAACTATTCCATAACAACATACAATCATAAATCAATCTACAAAGTTTAGTGATGCTAGTCTCCAGTGTCTGGCGCCACCCTCTAACACACATTCTCCCCTTTATATAGAGAATGTTTGTTTGAACATTCTCTATGTTTATATCATGCCCTCTTCAGATGTTAGCACAAGATCTCGGATGATGTTACCTCGAGTGGCCTCTGCCACATGCTGTATGAGAAAGAAGTCCTGTAACTGGTCAAGAAATTGTTCTTCTCCTGCTTGTGATGTTAGATTTACCCAATTTATTGTCTCGTTAAAGTCCTCCATTATAAGGGTTTGGGTTTCTGGTGTCGCTTTACTCCTATCTGGCTAAATCAAATATACTTAACTCTTGCCAATATGGCTTCAGATCCCAGAAATGCGCCAACGACTCTTTAATATGCTTGATTTGATGCAGCTCTTGATAAAATCAGTAGCTAATGTGTTATAAATAAACACCCATAGGTTTATTTATTGACCTCCACGTTGGAAATATTTAAAACATAACTTCTAATTATAAAAATATTAAATAAAACTTTACGAGAGATACACTGTTCAGGTTTAGTTAGCAAATTAATACGCAGTTTATAGAACGACGCCATTACACGGGCCGACCCATGGCACTTGACTACTACGTCACGCATCATAACAAACAATTAGGAAACTAAATATATCTCCTATCACTTCTTATAAATTAGACGACTAAAAGGAACTAACTAGCTCTTAAATAATTAATTAAATTAATATTGTTTATTCAAATTTATGAACAGATAGAGCCTAAGCCCCTAACTGAATAAATAAGACATGATAGTTTCTCCCTGACTCTGGAGGTGGAGGGAGGAGGAAGGCTCTAACGCCATTACGTGATCTAGACGGGGTGTTGGACTTAAGCAACCTGAACTGGACATCTAAGACTAGTCTCTCTGCCTCACACAACAGCTAAAGATAAGTGACACACCGCTCAGTAAGCTACCGTAGATATTGTGGCCATGGTGAGTGTGTTTGGGGGCGCCAGGGGGTAGCTGGGAGCGCCCATGCAGCAAGACAACACCAATATGTCATGTAAGAGCATGTAATTAATATTCTCATAGGGTATTGCATGAGATAATTTGGTTAAATAAAGCATAAACTTAAATCCAATATAGTAGTGAGTTTGACGGCAGCAGGAGTTGACAAGTAAGTTCTCCTTCCAGGCGGACGAGCAGCAGCCATATTGTGTGCCACATGCTGGGGGCGGCCCACTCTCTACCAGCTAAGCGCTCATCCTCTTAACTTATGAATTATAATTACTAACTATAATTAGGCTGTCCAGTGATTATTAATAAATTAAACAAGTTTGACCAGAATAATGATATAATATCTATTTAAAATTTGAGTCTAAGCTCAATAGCAATCTGGACGGTTCAAATATTAATTAATAAATTAATTAAATTAAACTTACCAAGGTTTGTGTTGGGGCCAGATAAAATAATTCTTCATACAGCCTCTAACAACAATCTTCCCACACTGCGTAAGGTTTTTGAATCCCTTAACCACAATAACCTTCTCAAACTGCATGACTGTGGAGTCAAGAGTCACTCTTTTGTTAATACTTGCAGTCTTACCTCAGTGATAGGCACCAGAACGTTTCTGTAAATGATGTTACTTTCCCCCACTCTGACAATTAACACTGGCGTCCACAGGGCTTAGTTTAGTTCATTTATTATGCACCCCATACCCATCTTGTGGGCGGTAGTGGAAAGGGTTACAGAGGCACATAATGGGCTCAGGGACTGAACCCCACAATTCATTTAGCTAGTTAATTCATTTCCACAGGGCAGTATATATTCTTGGTCCACTCCTCTTTCTCACTTACATTATCGACCAACACCTGAAGTTAGTTTTATTTGCTGTGATACAACCTTCATTGTCTCAAATACTAACTCATACATTCTGAGTGACACAGTAAAGGGAGAATTAAAATATATAATATTGAAAAACATATTATTTTATTTGTTTATTTATTTATTTATATACAAAGAGGTACATAGGGGGTTAACAGAGAACATAGAAATTAAGTTGATTTTACATTCTTGTAAAGCCACTAGCACGCATAGCGTTTCGGGCAAGTCCTTAAACTAACAGATAATTTTTAGATAATTCACAGCAAAATTGACAAAAAATGTTTACAGATACTTTACAGCTTTACTTTACAGGTACAGATAATTTTAAGTAGAATAATTAAAGTAAAATTGACAAAAAATGTTTACAGGTACATTGAAGAAATTTTGACACAAAAGCAGATTAGGACAATACACAACAATAACAATACACAATAATGAACAAGGATTACTAGGTACATTAGGATAACATTTGAGGGTTATACATTGGTTCACTGAAGCTCAATATGAGGATCATTTCAAGGAATAATGCAGTAGAATATGCACTCAATACAACAACCATGATATCAGATGATATCTAAGATTACAATAGTAAAGTAATATGGCTTAGGTATATCCCTGGAAACACAAGCCGAAACTGTCTCTATTTTCCGCTTGTTACAACTTGTAATAAAGTTGTTACATCTTGGCTTAACGTGTTTATGACATATTAGAACGTTGTTACAACTTGCTATATTGGTTGTTATAACTGGTTAGGAGGTGTTAAAACTCGTTGGAACGTTGTACCAACGTCGTAGTTTCGGTGTGTGTTTGGCGGGATTACATTTGGCTTGGAAGCGAGTGTAACAATTAAGTTCAATTTTTTATCAGTGTCAGAGCAGTTAACAAATGGATTGCCTACCAAATAGGCAGTTATGTAGTGGAGGACTCGTATAGTTTCTTATGTAGATATGATAGAGCCCAGTGGGCTCAGGGACATGTACACCCGGCGACTAACAGTTGAGAGACGGGACCTAAGAGCCGAAGCTCAACCCTCACAAACGCCACTAGGCGAGTACATAGGGCCTGGCTCTTGTGGGGACAGCGCGCGTGGGTCGTAGTCTTAAGGTTCGATTCCCAGACGAGGCAGAAACAAATGGGCATGGTTTGTTTAACCTGATGGATCTGTTCACCTAGCAGTAAATAGGTACCTTGGAGTTAGACAACTGCTACGGACTGCTTCTTGGGGATTTGTGTATGTATTAGAGAAAATATATGTAGTAGCCATAATAGAGGAACAAATAGATCAGTTAGAAAGGCGGGGACCAAGAGCTAACAGCTCGATTCTGCAGGCACAAATAGTAAATATACAGCTATACATATAGGTTAGACAAATGAACTTTGTATTCACCGCTACGTTCCACAGATATTTAAACGTTCTCTCCTTCAGTGCAAGAATTATTTGTAACAAGAAGTAATAATAATAATATTTTTTTTACAAGAAGGTACAATGGGTTGGTAATATTACATAAGTGATGGTTTTTACATTCTTACAAAGCCACTAACATGCATAACGTTTCGGGGCAGGTCCTTAATCCAACATATCAGGTAAGATGGAAAGATTCATTGTAGCAAGGTTTTATATCAACAATATAAATTGACCGAGGTGATTACACTGGTAAAGATTAAGTATTTATTTATTTATTTATATATATACAAGAAGGTACATTGGGATTGTGAGGATACATAGCATAGTAATTACATTCTTGTAAAGCCATTAGTACGCGCAGCGTTTCGGGCAGGTCCTTAATCTAAGGTAAGGTATTTAATTAATAAATAAATAAAAGATAAGTACTTAATTAATCTTATGTACATAAATAATGGGGAAGTGGTTAGTACAAGATACAGTATGAGTTGAAGTGATATATCACGCTCAAAATGGAGATCTCTCACTATATAAAATAGATTATTTCTTGACATTAAGCTATATAGTCTTAATTAACGGCTTAGTGCCGACGTTAACCTTGTATATAAAATATAACTTTATATTTAAAACCTTATATATAAATTTTTATATATAAAATATTAATAGCCAACGCATGGGCTAAATATCTCCAATCCACCAAAATTTAGGCTACCTTTGACCTACTCTTAAGCCTTAAACCACCGGGACAATCAAACAGAGAAAACGAAAACCTAGAAACTCTAACGAAAGAAAAAACTGCAATGATCCGCTAACTCTAAACATAACATCGAGCCCTCGCCATTATGTGCAATAAGTCTAACTCTAAAACACACCTGGCCTAGTCGTCGCCATTGTGTCAACTGAAAACAACAACTGCTTCAAAGCGTTACCAAATAAATACTGACGTGCCAGTATGACGCGTCTCCTCCTTTAGATGACTTGTGTAGTCATCTTAAGGAGGAGAACCTTCACACAAACTGCATGTATCTTAATAAAGAAGAAAATAAAATACAAATGTCCAACGTCAGCATTACTTCTCTTGAGAAAATCCGTAGGGTCCGTGATGAGGGTTCGAACCTATGGGATGGATGTTCCCACGCACACACTTCTAGCGACTACATCACGACATGGTATAAGGATTGCAACCTGGAGTTCTACTGAATCCACAAAGATTTCCTGAGGCTTTTACTGAAGCGGGAACAAAATTTTCACACAATTCCCCCATGCACTCTGGCTCTGACATCTTGACCTTGTTCTACCTCTGATGCTCCTCTTTTAATACAGAGAGAGTAATCACACTAACGTGACTGAATCAATGAGAAAATCCGTAGGAGCTCCTAAGTATTTTCTCATTGATGCAGTCACGTTAGTGTGATTATTCTCTGTGTACTACTTCTCTGGTTTGTTGTGGCGCTCTTTCTCTGCAACGCTACTCAGCGACATCAAGTCTACTCTTTAGCCCCTGCCCGGCACACACTTGGCCCTTGTCTGATCCACATTTGGCCCAGGTCAAGCCCCCATTTGGCTTCATTCCAACCCACTTTCGACACTTGCACGGCCCACACTGTCCTTCCGTACCTCTGTCGACCTATCTCCGGTTCTTGTTCATTGCTACTGCGGCATGTCTGTCCCACCCATGTTTGGTCCATCTAACATCCTCTGTTCAACCCATTTTCGGTATCCGTTTAACCCATTTTCGCCATCCGTTTAGCCCACTATCTCTGTTTTTACATCAATCCTTCCTCATCTCCGTCCTGCTCTCTATCTGCCTTGCCCGGAACTGTTTCATATACTTTGTTTACTTTTGTTTCCCTCTTAGTGTTTCGCATTTTTCGTTTTCTTTGCCACATTTTCTTTTATTCTTTACTGGTTGCGGGGCTTACTTCTCTACGTTTGTTCATGTTCTACACGCTCATGCCCCTCCTTTCGGCAAGGTACGACGCACTTTCCCACAATACCCAGCACGCCTTGTGGTCCATTGATCAGCGTACCTCTTCCTGGACCACGAGAATCATCTCTAAACCTTCCTCTGGGACCCAGTCTTCCCGGTTTTGTCCTCAAGCTTTCTTCAGCCAGAAATTAATAATTATAATTCTTCTTGATGGTACGTGCAATTTGCATAAAGGGTTTATCCTCTTGATGACTGCATAATTATAATTTAATGTGTCGGACAGTCGGCCAGTGTATATATACATGTTAGCCTTATATCGAGGTCCACTCCAAGGTCAAATTACTGACCCTCCCCGGGATGCAATCCCACAAGCTGACTAACTCCTGGGCACCTATTTACTGCTAGATGAACAAAGACATTCAGTGACTGGGAAGCTGAAAGCCCATCCATTTCTGTCCAGCCAGGGATTTGAATCCGGAATTCCCGATTATGAGTCGCGGACGAACCTGACCATACTATTGAGATCCTCTTCGGACCATCCTATGGTAGTCTTTATTTGGCTCTGATTGACCTTTCTCAGCTCTATTTAGTCCGATTTTACTGAACTACAGCCTCTTTCGGCCGTCTCCAGATCACCTGCAACTCTGTCCATACCATCCTCAGTACTTTTTTTTCTTTTTGAAGTAAAGAGGGAGAAGAGGCAAAGGTGAAGGGAAGTATAGAAGTGGGAAATACTGCAACAGTACTGCAACAGTACTGCAACGTACCCGTCCTCATACCAAGTCTATTCCAGCCCATGGGGTCGACCGACCCCAAAGATGCATTCATAAATTTTAACATTCTGTTCATTCAAAACAGTAATTTTCTCAAATATAAATATATATTATTTTATATTACCATATAGCACATATCTAGGCACTGGTTAGGTTAGGTTAGGTGTTCTGTTGGCGATTATTTGTATTTGTAGTACGCACGTGAAGCATTTACAGCACAACCCGTCCTGGACTCAAGTCCATTACATCCCAGCCCGTCCTGCAAACAAAGACCCAAAAGTGATTCCATCCACCCGCCAAACCCCCTGTTTATGAATGAAAAACGGTTTACGACTTACAACTGATTTCGTTCGAACACTTCAGGAACAAATGCTTCACTGCCGAATTTAGGTTCTGTTGATGATTATTTGTATTCAGCCCGTCCTCCAAATAAAGATCCAAAAGTGATTCCATGCACCTGCCAAACCCCCTGTTATGAATGAAAAGCGGTTTACACACGAGTCACAACTGCTGACGTTCGAACATATCCGGAACAAGTGCTTCACTGACGAATTTTGTTCGAACCACACGCTGTAAATGCTTCATCCACGTACTACAAATACAAATAATCGCCAGCAGAACCTAAACACCTGACCTAACCTAACCTATGCCTATTTATACACAATATGCTAATATATTATAATATTAATTTATACTTGAGAAAATTCCCGTTTTGAATGAACAACATGTTAAAATTATGAATGCGTCTGTGGGGTTGACCGCTGAATGTAATGGACTTGAGTCGAGGACGGGTTGTTGTATTTGTAGTACGTGGGTGAAGCATTTACAGCAACACTCAGCTCCCTTGTTTAAATCCCTTATCTTGCTAAATATTAATTCCCTCCACACATTCTCTTGTGTCAACTACATTTACAAAACCCTGTTGTTAAATGCAAACCATGCTCTGAAACTCTCCCTGGACAGATGTAATAGGACCCATTATCACCACACCAGAAATAAATATCTCTTTGATATCCCCAGGGTCAAACTTAATCTGTGTAAACACTCTATGCAAATTTAGGGACCTAGTCTATGGAACTCACTCCCTAGTGAATTGAAAAGCTGTCAAACTTTTGTCTCATTTAAAAACAAAACCAAAAAGTTCCTAATTTCATCTCCGTAGTTTCCTACACTGAGTTTTAAATTTGCTCTGTATCTAGTGTTACCCAATCTCCCAATCCTTATGTACTTAATCCAAGCAACTTTACTATTGTGTTCATTGCTGTCTTCTTTTATGTGCTAGCTATATGCTGGATTGTGCCTATTAATTTTTGTTAAACTACCATTTTGAAGAAGCCATAAACAGTATGCCTATGCACTCTGCACCAGGCCCAGATTCTTGGAACTCCATATTCATCAAGAACTGTAAAAAACCATTATCGCAGGCCCTTCACATTCTGTGGAGATAAAGCCTAGATACTGGCGTTATTCCTGATATACTAAAAACAGCAGAGATAGCACCACTTATAAAGGAGGAAATAAGGCAGAGGCAAAAAATTACAGACCGATAGCGTTAACATCGTACATCATAAACAATTTTGAGAGAGTGCTAAGAAGTAAGCTCACAAAATACATGGAATCACAGCATCTCCACAACCCCGGACAACATGGTTTCAGAACAGGGCGCTCTTGCCTGTCGCAGTTGCTGGACCACTATGATATGGCATTAGATGCTATGGAAGACAAACAAAACGCCGATGTAATTTACACATATTTCGCAAAAGCTTTTGATAAATGTGACCATGGTGTTATTGTACATAAAATGAGTTCAAAAGGAATTACCGGAAAAATAGGCAGATGGATCTACAATTTCCTGACCAACAGAACCCAATGTGTAATAGTCAACAAAATAAAATCCAGCCCATCAACCGTGAAGAGCTCAGTCCCCCAGGGTACTGTGCTTGCTCCAGTACTTTTTCTCATCCTCATATCGGACATAGACAAGAACACAACCTATAGAACTGTATCATCCTTTGCAGATGACACTAGGATCTTCATGAGAGTAGGCAACATAGAGGACACGGCAAACCTCCAGTCAGATGTAGATCAGGTCTTTCTATGGGCTACAGAAAATAATATGGTGTTTAACGAAGATAAGTTCCAGCTCATGCGCTATGGAAAAAATGAAAATATAAAAACAGAAACCACGTACAAAACTCAGACAAATCAGAACAGAACGAAAAGGCAATGTGAAGGATCTGGGTGTACTCATGTCGGAAGACCTTACCTTTAAAGAACACAATAAAGTAGCCGTCACAACTGCAAGAAAAATGACAGGTTGGATAACAAGAACTTTTCACACTAGAGATGCTATACCGATGATGATACTTTTCAAAACGCTTGTGCTCTCTAGAGTGGAGTACTGCTGCACAATGACAGCCTCTTTCAAAGCTGGAGAAATTGCTGACCTGGAGAGCGTGCAGAGATCCTTTACTGCTAGAATCCTCTCAGTAAAACATCTAAACTATTGGGACCGACTAAAGAGCCTAAATCTGTACTCCCTTGAACGCAGGCGGGGGAGATACATAATAATTTACACGTGGAAAATATTAGAGGGGCTGGTCCCAAACCTGCACACAGAAATAGCATCACATGAGACCAGAAGACATGGCAGGATGTGCAGAATACCCCCGTTGATAGGCAGAGGTGCAACTGCTACTCTGAGAGAGAACTCTATCAACATCAGAGGCCCGAGACTGTTCAACACGCTTCCGCTACACATAAGGGGCATAACTGGCAATCCCCTCACAGTGTTCAAGAGAGAACTGGATAAGCACCTCCAAAGGATACCTGATCAACCAGGCTGTGACTCATACGTCAGGCTGCGAGCAGCCGCGTCCAACAGCCTGGTTGATCAGTCCAGCAACCAGGAGGCCTGGTCGACGACCGGGCCGCGGGGACGCTAAGCCCCGGAAACACCTCAAGGTAATCTAACCATTCAAGGTGTCATTGCAATCAATCTGAGCTACCTATGTGCTTTAATATACCTACAATTTTTTCTCATCTTTTATTTTTTTCTTGGTATGTAACTTTTACTATTTGTATAAATTTTGCAAGTATTTACCTACTTAAAATTTTCTTAGATTAAGGACCAGCCCGAAACGCTGCGCGTACTAGTGGCTTTACATGAATGTAATTACTATGCTACGTATCCTCACAATCCCAATGTACCTTCTTGTATATAAATATAAATAAATAAATAAATATAATAAATAAATAAACAGCGTTGTGGTTCGAACAAAATTCGTCAGTGAAGCACTTGTTCCGGAACTGTTCGAATGACATCAGTTGTGAGTCGTATGTAAACCGTTTCTCATTAATAAACAGTGGGTTTGGCGGGTGCATGGAATCACTTTGGGTCTTTGTTTCGATGATGGGCTGACTGTGGGTCTTTGTTTGGAGGACGGGCTGTTTACTGTGTTGTGGTTTGAACAAAGTTCGTCAGTGAAACACTTGTTCCGGAAGTGTTCAAACGTCATCAATTGTGAGTCGTGTGTAAACTGCTTTTCATTCATAAACAGGGGGTTTGGCGGGTGCATGGAATAAGAACATAAGAACAAAGGTAATTGCAGGAGGCCTATTGACCCATACGAGGCAGCTCCTATCTATAACCACCCAATCCCACTCATATACATGTCCAACCCACGCTTGAAACAATCGAGGGACGCTACCTCCACCACGTTACGTGGTAATTGGTTCCACAAATCAACAACCCTGTTACCGAACCAGTATTTACCCAAGTCTTTCCTAAATCTAAGCTTATCCAATTTATATCCATTGTTTCGTATTCTGTCTTGTGTTGATACTTTTAATACCCTATTAATATCCCCTTTGTTATGTCCATTCATCCACTTGTGAACCTCTATCATGTCACCCCTAACTCTTCGCCTTTCCAGTGAATGCAATTTAAGCTTTGTTAATCTTTCCTCATAAGAAAGATTTCTAATTTGGGGAATTAACTTTGTCATCCTACGCTGGACACGTTCAAGTGAATTTATACCCATTCTATAGTACGGCGACCAAAACTGAACTGCATAATCTAAATGGGGCCTAACCAGAGCAAGATATAGCTGAAGAACGCTACGGGCTCACCATAGCCCGTGCTTCTTGGAACTTCTTGTTCCAGGTAGCAAATCTTTAACAACAACAACAGCTGAAGAACAACACCAGGTGCCTTGTTACTAACGCTTCGATTAATAAATCCCAGTGTCCTATTTTGTCTTATTACGAACATTTATGCATTGATTTTTTGGTTTTAAATTCTTACTAATCATAACTCCTAGATCCCTTTCGCAATCCAACTTGACAATCTCAACACCATCTAGCTCGTATCTTGTATATCCTCATTACCTAGCCTCAGAACTTTACATTTATCAGCTTTAAACTGCATCTGCCAATCTTTTGACCATTTCAAAACCCTAGTTAGATCAACTTGAAGTGATAGTGAGTCTTCTTCCGTGTTAATTTCCCTACCGATTTTTGTATCATCGGCAAATTTGCAAATGTTGCCACTCAAACCTTAATCTAAATCATTTATACATATTATAAACAATAGAGGTCCCAGGACAGAGCCTTGAGGCACTCCACTAACAACATTATCCCACTCTGACTTAACGCCATTTATACTAACTCTCTGTTTCCTTTGGAATAGCCATGCCCTAATCCAACTTAATATAGCACCCCCAATACCATGAGCCTTTATTTTTTTTAATCAGTCTTTCATGTGGCACTGCATCAAAAGCTTTGCTAAAGTCAAAGTACACAACATCACAATCCTTACCACTATCAACTGCCTCGACTATTCTGGAATTAAAAGATAGCAAATTTGTTAAACATGACCGGCCATTTGTAAAACCATGTTGCGACTCATTTATTAATTTATGTTTTTCAAGATGAAGACGAATTGTATTTGCAATTATCGATTCAAGTAACTTTCCCACAATAGACGTTAGGCTAATTGGCCGATAGTTTGACGCAAGTGATCTATCTCCTTTCTTAAAATTGGTACTACATTAGCTACCTTCCATGACTCTGGCACTCTGCCTAACTCTATTGATTTATTAAATATGGTAGACAGTGGCTCGGAAAGCTCCTCTTTGCATTCTTTAAGCTCTGGCAAACACTTCATCTGGCCCTGGGGATTTGTTTGGTTTTAATTTTACTATTTGTTTAATTACATCCTCCCTGGTAACTGCTAAATTAGTCAACCTGTGCTCGTCCCCACCCACATAGACTTGTTCGGCTGAAGGCATATTGTTAAGTTCCTCTTTAGTAAATACAGATATAAATATTTATTAAAAATACTACTCATCTCCTCGTCATTATCCGTTATTTGACCTGTCTCAGTTTTTAGTGGACCTATCCTTTCCCTAGTCTTAGTTTGATATAACTGAAAAAACCCTTTAGTATTTGTCTTAGCTTGTCCTGCTATGCGAACTTCATAGTTTTTTTTTTGCTTTCCTTATCTCTTTTTAATATTTCTAACCAGTTGTACGAAATCCTGTTCTAAACGACTTCCCCATTCTTAATCCTTTTGTACCACGCTCTCTTTTTACCTATAAGGTTCTTCAAATTCTTTGTTATCCACTTTGGGTCATTAGTATTCGATCTATTCAATTTGTGTGGTATACTACGTTCCTGTGCTTTGCTTAGAATATTCTTAAATAAGTTATATTTTGAATCCACATCGAAATCCCCTTTTACGTCACCTACGCTGGGTTTATGTCTCTCTCCAAGACCGGCCACACCCCATACCCAAGACTTTCCACTCTATTTGCCCCCCAAAATTTCTTAGCCTATTGAAATCAGCTTTTCGAAAATCTGGCACTTTAACAGAATTTTCTCCTACAGGTCTATTCCATTCTATGCTAAATCTGATTTCTTTATGATCACTGTTCCCTAGCTCACTCCCTATTTCGATGTCATTAATTTGTGTTTTCCTGTTAGTTAACGCTAAATCTAAAGTATTATTTTTCCGCGTTGGTTCCTTAATGTGTTGGCTAAGAAAGCAATCGTCAATTAATTCTAGAAAATCTTCTGCTTCATTATTCCCTGTTCTATTAGACCAATTTATTCCACTGAAATTAAAGTCACCCATGGCACAAATACTGCTAGACCTAGATGCTCTAAATATTTCATCTCATAGATGCTTTGCTTCCATCCTGTTTAAGCTTGGTGGCCTGTATATAACTCCTATTATCAGATTATTTGTTCTTTCGTTTAATTCTATCCAAATAGTTTCTGCATGAGGCTCAGTTTTGATTCTTTCTTTGAGACTACATTTCAAATTTTCCCTAACATATATGGCTACTCACCCTCCTCGTCTAATATATCTATCTGTGTGAAATAGTTTAAATCCATTTATTTGATATTCAGCTAAAAGTTCTATATTTTCTATTATCCACGTTTCGATAAGTGCAATAATAAATATTTTTTCTGTACAGACAAGAGCATTTAACTCGTTTATTTTGTTTCTTAGACTTCGACTGTTAGTGTAATATACCCTAAGTGAATTGTTATTTTGAGGCCCTTCTCTTCCCTGATCATTTTGCCAATTTGTTTTTCCAACAAACACATACTTTTATTACCTCCTTTCTCCCTATCAATTCCCATACCACTATCTACTAACAGTTTAAACCCAGACAAATGCCTCTAACCACTGGTTCCAACGAGTTCGCAACATCATCAACCCCAGCCCTCGATAAATGCACCCCATCACGAGCATACATTTCATTTCTTCCATAGAAATATTCCCAGTTGTCTATGAAAGATATTGCATTTGATTTGCAATATCTTTCCAGCCGGCAATTTACACCAAGTGCCCTCGACAATCATTCATTCCCAACGCTCTTTCTTGGAAGAATGCCACATATGATCGGGATTCCTCTCTTGCTTCTAACTAATTCTATGGCTGTTTTATACCTCTGAATCAGTTCTTCACTCCTAACTCGACCAACATCATTTCCCCCTGCGCTAATGCAAATAATGGGATTGTTTCCATTTCCAGCCATAATATCATTTATGTTGTTTATAATATCACCAATACCAGCTCCCGGATAGCAAACCCTTAACCTGTTCCCCCTATCTCTAGCACAAAACGTTCTATCCAAATATCTTACCTGGGAATCTTCCACAACTAAAATTCGCTTAGGTACTTCCTTTACTCTCTGAGGGGCCTGCGCTTCATTGCTCTTCGTTGCTTTCTCTTTCGTGTGAACCGCAGTCTCACCACAGCACTCGTCCTCCAATACGGCAAATGAATTAGAAGTCTTAATTTTGGGTCTTTTGACTTCTACTTTTGGGTCTTTTTTATTCCTTTTTGAAAAGGAATCACTTTTGGGTTTTTGTTTGGAGGACGGGCAGAGTACTGTCCGGACGGACTACCCACGGCACACTCAGGACCAATCTTGACACTGTTGAGGACAGTACTCCTTCTTGCGGCTTTATTTATTTAAATCCATCTTACTGTACTTTTGGCCGGCTCGCAAATAACGGCATACTCAGTCATCTGATGACCTGTTTGGCCCCTAAGTGGCCCTCAACAAAAATGCTCTGTGACTCGTTATCTCACATTCTTTGAAACGGTAACCAGCTATTAAGACGAAGAACTTACAATAGACACGGACTTCTGTTAAGCTTTCGATAAGGTTTCATGTAAAATCCTGGCAAGGAAATTACAAGCCCATTGATTAAATGTTAAAATATTATGATGGATAAAACAATGCCTAAAACAGAAAGTATATGGTCGTCTTAAATGAAAATGAATCTGACTAGAAAAAATGTAATTGATGGGTGGAGTACCGCAAGGTTCCATCTTGGGACCAACCTTTTTTGTCTTATACACCAATGTCAGAGATGAGAATAATATATCATATCAAATTTGCATTTGACACCAAGATCTACGGCAACGAAGGAAGCAAAACCGACATGGAGGCCTTACAAAAAGATCTACATGAACGCCACAAATATCCAAACAACTGGCAAATGTATTTTAACACTGAAAAATGTAAAATCTTACATGTAGGGCATAACAATGCACATCACAACTATACTATCAACAACACTACTAAGCAGCATATTGATTAATAAATGGGCCAAGAAGTAAGGATCTACCAGTCATTGAAAGTTTAATGCAGTAGGTGCTGCATTAAAAAAGCCAACAAAACCCTGGGAATAGTCAAACTAACATTTGACTTCAAGGAAAAGAAAGTGGTTATTCATCTGTACAAGTTCCTAGTGCACCCTTATCTGGACTACTGTATCCAAGCTTGGAGACCCCCACTTTCAAAGGAACATATCTGCTTTGGAGACAGTTCAACACAGCATCAAAAATCATCACATAACTAGTTCACCTCCCATGCCAGGAACGGCTGTGGGCCACGGGACTAACAATACTGCAAACCAGCCATGACAAGACTGATAGCGAAACTTACAATGCTGAACAAGCTGAAGGATATTAATCCAGGCCACTTCTTTAAAAGGTCACATGTAACACAAGGAGCAACAGCTTCAAACTCAACAAGCCACAATGGAGAACATGATCATTACCTACAGAAAACAAGAGATATGTGTCACCCATAGGGTTATGAACCCATGGAACTGTCTACTCGCCGAACCGTATATGCCAACACATTTCTGCAGTACAAATCGCCGGGAACAATTGGGGGGGGGGACCTTTGACAAGTCATTGGTTTACTGTCCCCGTCGAAGCTGCTAGATAGATAGTGGCCCTCAGGTAAAACAAAATACGAGAAGTAATGAAGTGGTGGCCTGTGGCACTCTTGTGGTTAATGGGAGAGGTTAAATAATTGATGACTACATATTGGTAGCTGTTATTGAGATATGATCGGATATAGTTTAGAGCCAAGCCTCGAATTTCGTAGTGATAAAGTTTAAATAGATTACTTATTAGACTTACGGTAAAAAAAGCTTTTCTCAGGTCAATGAAGAGCTCAATTGGGAACAAATTTTTGTTAAGGGCTGTGTAGATTAAGTCAAGTGAACATATAATGTCATCACTGTACAATGTACTGACTGGAACGTAGGGTACTTCTACTGTATATATCTGTACTCCTACCTATACAAAGTAGGAGTACACCAGTCTCTAAATAATGTTTGTAAATATATGAAATAATATTGGTAGGTTTGATATTGGTCTGTAATCGTTTATGTCTGTTGTATCACCCGCTTCATCAATTGGAGTTACTTTTGCTTTGCTTTTAGTATATCGGGAAAAGTTTGAGACATGATTTGTTGAAAATCAGAGCTATGGCTGGTACAAGGACACGTGCAACTGTTTTGTATATAATGGTTGGCATTTTACTAATGTTACCAACTTTGGTTTTAAATGAGTGAATTATGGCTATAATGTCTCCTGTCTCCTGAAGGCCACATAAAAGAATTACGTCTGCGGCATATGCGAGGCCGGCTAACATCAGAACAGTATTCAGGAACCTGTGTAAGGAATCATTCAGACTCTTGTATACCACATATGTAAGACCAATCCTGGAGTATGCGGCCCCAGCATGGAGTCCGTACCTTGTCAAGCACAAAACGAAGCTGGAAAAAGTTCAGAGGTATGCCACTAGACTAGTCTCAGAACTAAGAGGTATG
>WNGS01072847.1:11349369-11362083 GCA_020271785.1 Procambarus virginalis
AGTTACGAGGAAAGGCTGCGGGAAATGCACCTTACGACACTGGAAGACAGAAGAGTAATTGGAGACATGATCACTACCTACAAAATCCGATATCCCTAAAAAAAATTCTGTAGACCACTAATATAACCTGAACACTAATGTTCAGTCCTGTCTCTTGAGATATCACTTGCAGCATCATCATTCTTATTATTAAGAAACATCCTCTTCACTACCTCTAAGTTTGCTTTGCACGGCCACATCACTTTTTGCCCTTGAATCCACCTTCAAATTTACTTTAAATTTGGATTCAAAAGTGGATTGTACACTTTAGACAAAATGTCCACTTACCAATAACAATTCTAGTTCTAACAAGCACTTAAATTCGCTGTGATAAGTGTCCCTGTTCAGGAAGTCCTAAACCTCATCTAGCAAGCCAATAGTCGGTGTAGCTGCCATGCCGAATGAATAATGAAAACTTAAAAATCAGCAAAATCACCCTAAACAAGTCACTACATCCACCAAGGCCAAAGGAAACTCTGGACAAGAGGAAAGGATCCCACTGGGGATGCCATTAATGTTACGAACTTCTCATCTGTAACAGGGCTCTTTTAAACTCTCTGATCCTTCTCAAATCCAGAGACTCATAACCTCGATGGAAATACAATGAAGTGTTTAAGGTAAGATAAATAAAATGAAAACATAAAATTATCCCTTTTTATTAATTACAACTATCACTATATATATTCCTCTGACAAGATCTTCCAGCACATCACTAGCCCTCACTCTAGCTCGCTTCCATGATAACGTCTTCAGACACCCCAATAGCCCTCTCACTAGCACACTCAGGTGAAGTCTTCTACAGTTCCACTAGCATCCTTGCTAGTATGCTCCAGAACAGACGTCCAAAGGTCTACCGGTGTACTGCTTCACACACACTGCCTCTGTGCCGTCTGCTACCTGTCACCGGTACCTCATCACCTTTCACAACAGCAGACTAGTAGATGGGAAAAATTATTAAATGGGAGGGTAAACTTTTTTTTAAACTTTGAACCCGCATCAAAGATGGCACAGAGGTTCATCACAAGTATCCACCAAGGCAGAACCAATAACCTGCAGGTAACAGCAAAGAGCTGCCATTGGACAAGTTATTCAAATTCCACAGGAGGAACCAAAGCCACCAAGGGGAAAACACAGACTGAAACCTCCAGAAATACGATGATTCTGAGGCACCGAATGGGACCCAGAACCAAACCCAAAGGGGAGCATCCAAACGATCATTCTTGTACATAGGACGATGTGAAAAACTATCCCCCCTGAAGCAAAAGACCCTCTGAAGATGGAATCAAGGTTCAAAAATAGATCAAACAATATCCATGGCACTCCTCAGGCTTTCCCTCAGCCCTAGAAGGCTCTAGGACAGTTATTGTCCTCATAACACACAGAAATCACAATTGCGTGATGCATCAAATTAACAAATCCACAAGGGCCGTGACGAGGATTCGAACCTGCGTCCGAGAGCATCCCCGACGCTGCCTTAATCGACTGAGCTACGACATGGTAAAAGAGTTGAAACCGAAGTTCTACTGAACTTACTGGATCCTGCAGAAATCACAATTTCATGCAATTGTGATTTCTATGTGTAATGAAGTAAGGGCAAAGAGGGAGAACGGCCTATTGACATAGCTCGAGTGCAAGGGGGAGTTGTGTAAAACCCTGGTTTGTGCCTAGGAGAGGCTGCAGGATCCAGTAAGTTCAGTAGAACTTCGGTTTCAACTCTTTTTACCATGCTCAGTCGATTAAGGCAGCGGCTGGGATGTTCTCGGACGCAGGTTCGAATCCTCGTCACAGCCCTTGTGGATTTGTTCATTGTCCTCATACAACATCTGGGACAGGAAAAAAAAAAAAGTCCTCTAAAGGAAAAGACTAAGAGGGGGGAATTGAAGGGGGGGAAGAGGCCAATTGTAAAAATGATTGCCCTGAAAACCATGCAGGACCTGAAGACTTGGCTGCCTCTGCATCAATGTTGATGCGGCTACCCCCTCAGAGAAGGCCAAGCTACGCCCACAAACTCATGTACATGAAGTTTTGCGAGTTATCTATGATGAAGGTACAAGGCAAGACAGATGCCTTCACTACCTACTAGAAAGTAGGAATGATTCAACAGTGAGGAGGCCAGAGAAAAGACAAAACACTGGAATCAATATAGCAAGAGGCCTAACCCTCAAGCATACTAGCAATAGACAACACTTTATGCAACCATACACAAATTGTTTAAATTATATTTAATAATAATGTACAGTACTTACATCTTTCCATAATTTTGTAAGCTTTTTTAACTGACTCTTGGCAATGACTTCATATTTCTGAAATAACGTGAAAAGAAAAATTAATAAGAAATAAATAGCTTAAAAGTCTTCAATGAAGCAAATAATAAAAGTCAAATAGCTTTATTCAGTAAGAAATTTGCAAGGTAAGGTTCAGACCATAATAAGGATCTTAGGAATTAATGAAGAACATGCTAGTATCTATATGTGCATAGTTTGAGAGTAATTATGTTACATCCAATTTTTATAAAAGTTTTAAGGGTAATAATAATACTACCGTTTTGTACTATTCAAAATACAGTACTGTTAAGAGCTTGGTGATCTGAATTCTAATACCTGAATGAACTCATATTCTTAATTTTTTAATAAATGTGAGAGTAGGCAGGTAACATGAAAATGCATGTGTAAACCATGGGAGTAACTGGGTAAATGGTGGGAGAGTGCAGACAAACCAAGAACATGGGAAGGCAGATAGTGGGAGTAGCCAAGTTGTGGTACAAAAAATTGTAAATGTTAATTTTTAGACAGTCCTAGAAAGAAATTTAGCCAACTTGAATGTTTGACAAACTCGAATGGGAGTGGGCTCCCATATGATTCAAATTACTGGTCATACTGTATATTACTGGTCATATTGTATTTATTTTTAACACTGCTGTATTCAGTGTTATATTATAAATAGTGAGAACAACTGAATAATCTAATGACAGTAACTTATGGTCACAAGAGAAGATAATTGTAGCAAGCCCTCCAGAAAAGTGTAAACTGTCAGAGATAATTGACTAGACACAGTTTGGTGTGGTGACGAACAGCATTAGTCAGTTGTGTGTATGTGGTTTGAGACATGGCTGGAGTATGAGAAATAAAAAATACAAAGAGGAGAAGTGTTAGACACTCAAATTTACATGCAGCACAGTAACCATTATTAATGTGTTCCAATATGAATTTAAATACCAAGATTCTTGCTCTACTACATCTCAAGAACTTACAAATATGCTTCCAAGTTCCTCTTGATATACTGGACTGTAATAATCTAACTTTTCATTCATCTTACTCTCATTTTATCTAGAAGCAAACCAGTACATTTTCAACAGAACAATTTTAATTAAATAAAAGTCTTACTGTTATTTTGAGGCTTTTTTGCAGGCTTAATATTACAGGTCACAGCAAAAACAAAGTTACTCATTTAATGTTCAAGGTAACCTTGGAAATGGAAAAATATACGAGTTCAAAACTCAGTTACCGGGCACGCAATAGATTAAAGTGGCATTACAAGATTAATATTTCATAGTAACTCCTTTTCAAAGGGTTTTAGTAAAATTTAACAGCACACTCATTTCTGCAGTGAAATAGGAAAGGTTCTACAAATGGTCTTCATCAGTTCAAATGAGAATATAGGTGTAAACAAAATATCAAGAGACTAAAGGGGATATACGGTATCTCCAAATCCATTACAAATGCCACTTATGCAAATTAATATCAGGCTTTAATGGCTAATGGTTCCTAAGAAATGAGTCATTGAGCATGATTTTCCAGTTTCTAGTCTTTCAATGCATGGGAAGCAGAAACAAAATATCAATACGAAATGCTAGAGTATTGACACACTGCTACAATGTCCCTTATGACCATTAAAAGATGAACATCCAGAAACTCATTATACTAATATGAACCTCAATAACTCAACTCTGAATAACTGCCAAAATCCCAAGGAGTTAAAAAGTGAATCTCTCTCAATTCTGACAAAATCTGAATAATGTGGCTCAGCAATCTATTCCAACATGTGGTGGGTTATGTTATAANACACACACACACACAGGTTGTGTGCTCGTGAGGTACCTACCTCACTGTGTGAGGTATTGACCTTCATTGAATCTTGAGTGTCAAACTTAATCGTTAATCTGGTGATTGAGAAATTATTTCTTCTTAGCATATTGTCCCATTTCCTGTGTTTTAATAAATGTAATGCATGCACTGTGATGGCTCGAGTCCCGTCAATTAAAAATATGGTACAGGCCGCACGTGGTCACCATGTGTTTGAAGTGTTTGAAATGCACATTGGTTCTACATTCCTGTTTTAAAGTAACATACCTATACTATATATTAAGGAAGTAAGGACGGGATTCGTGAGTTCGTATTTCTAGGGTACGGCTTGCAAACTCGTGCCCTTACAATTTATTCTCCATTACACAACTTACATCGATTTATCCCACCTAATATAAGCATCTCTTTATGCTCACTTTAAAATCTTGGTGAACACAATTTTTTTCCCCAAGGCATTCCATGATGACAAACTTCTCATATTATACCCAAATTTTCACTTGCTAACATTCAAGGTAAATGCGATACACTGGAATTTGATATAGGTGCAAACATTAAATATCAAACAAAATACAGCATACTAACCAAGTCTTCAATTCGGTCCAAAAAGATCACGAATGTAATAAAGGCACATTCAGCTTCAATATGAGGTGTGGCTGAGCAAGATGGCGGCGAGTTCGCGACTGTTCAGCTCTCATAGGATGTGTTCAATGCAATATACATCACCAAAAACTGTTGAAAACAAAAAGGTTACTAGATTCTGCAGTTTCTTATTGCCTTCAACTTTCAACAATTTCCAATTTATTGTTACTAATAATTTATGATTTTCACCATTAGAAAAGATTTATATATTGACAAGAAAAACTAAAATATTTACCACAAAACCTTTAGCATCCGAGCTGTCTGAATACCAGTAAAATGTACAGTAATGAGGCAAATGTGTAATCCTTAAATGAAACCATATAAATATAAAATACTAACACCATTACTAATATTTAATAATACAAGCAGATTATTAGACCACAAGTTATGTTTCAGCAAAACTTGTGTAAATCAAAAGACAAATCAAACTGGACAAAAGCAGGGTTATGGTACAGAGACGAAGTGCTCTTTCTGCTCTTTACTAGACAAAATTCGTAGTCCATTTATTATGTCCAAATAAATCCAAATTCGGTCCAAAAGATCAACTTTTGCAGAAACATAACTTGTGTTCAAATAATCTGCTTGTATTTTTAAATATTAGTGATAGTGTTACTAATTATTTGTACAATTATTTGTACAAATAAATGGTTACTAAATCTAGTAAGGATTTGTTCGTAGTCCAACATTTAATCCTTTGGTCACTTTCAGTCACAAATTCAGCAACAATGATTTTTAGAATGTTTGGGGTGTGCAATAATGAATTATTTTAAGTTTGTAATAAATATGAATTTATCAACACGAGTCCTACGCACTGCAGAGAATCCTGTAGATCCTACAAAAAGTGCGGAATATCCATTCTGAACTTTTCTCAAACGTTGTTTTGTTAAGATTCGCTCCTTGGAACAAAAAGTTCCAAGTAGCACAGGATATGGTGAGCCCGTAGTGGGTTCTCAAATGGCATTTCAAAACATGGTAAAGTAACTTTTTCTAATCTGCCTCAATGAATGCTAACATTCAGATAGTGGTGATAAATAGCCAAATATACCAGAGTTCAATTCCTGTGGTAGCACACAAGCATTTTATTTCTAATATTTTTTTTTTGTTTTACTTACACTGTACTGTATATTGTAAACATGAGTTCTTACATTCTTGTAAAGTCACTAGCACACACAGTTTCGGGCAAGTCCTTAATCCTAATTTTCACTGGAATACAACCTGCCAAAATGTTTAACAAACAGGCACCCATTCACTAGGTGAACAGAGGCACACAGTTTTACTACTGCACCACAGGGACTGTGCAATTGAGCAGTTTCTTTTTACCGGGAGCCTCTGTTCACCTAGCAGAAAATAGGTACCTGTGAACTGGGCAACTCTTGTGGGATGCATCCTGGAGAAGGTCAGTAGTTGGCCTAGAGGACCTTGATAAGCCTAACAGTCTTCTTGTCTTACAATTCTGGGAAATAATTTTCTGACACTTTATTAACACTTTTGCATTCTGGATGTGCACGTGCCAGACTACCCCAAGGTGGCCCGGTCCGGTGAGCGAGCGGCAACACTGACACGTGTATATTCTTTTCAGGTTCATCACCTCAATTTTCGTTGTATGTCGTTCATTTAGTATAAAAAGGTTCGCAATAGAATTTCCTACAGGCGTATATGCATACAAGGTCCAAACAACTGGCGCGACACCCGCACCAAACCCAGAAATCGGCTGAGCGTTTCTGTGAGCGTGCAAGAGCAATAAAATATGTATACTCTTTTCACTTATCACCTCAATTTCCGTGCTATGTCTCTCATTTTGGTATCAATTTGTTCGCAATAGAATTCCCTACAAGGATATATGCACATAAGGTCCAAAAGCCCGGCATGTCCCACCCACAACAAAGCCGAAAGCCGGCCATGCATTACCCGTGAGTGAGCACCCACTGGCACACCCGCAACACAATCCATCTTCACCTGCTGTTTCCACTTCAACAACTTCACTGTCACTTTCAAGACTTTCAAGATCAGATAATTCGTCAAATATAGCCTGGAATTTCGAGGGTGTGAATCTAACTTGGCTGTACTTTTGGCGAACACTACTTAGCTTATCCCTCCGATGTGTTTCTTTCACTGCTTTCATCCTAGAATGGCTCTATTCTTGATCACTATCCGTCTTGGAGTAAATCTGGAGTTTAAAGCCGCAGTAACAAATATAGCCAAGGAAAATAGCCGGAACGTGCACACGTTTTGGACGCGAGGGCACGCCACAGCGGTCACGAGCATGGGCACAACAACACTAGGCCTATCTGGTGGGTGGCGGTGCCTCAATGTCACATGGGCCAGCACAGAAAATTGAAAGAAGTTGGTGCACATTTTAAAACTAGTCCCATAAAGATCGGATAAAAACTTGAATTTTAACAAATATTTTAATTTTGGATGCATCAATGCGTCCATACCGCACATCCGTAAAATTATTTACAGACGCAGCATGCTTTGCCGCAGTATGAAGGTGATAAAACCGGTTTTGTTCTTTTCTGGTACCAAGAAGAACTTTTTAGTATGTAATGCTCCATAAAAAAATCAAATCATATTTCAAACCAGCCCCAGATTTGTGTGAAATGTGGATTTCCAAACCCTTAGTACTGTCCGGCACTAAGTGGCCACATTGGTCATAATTCCCCAAACCAAAATCTCCTTTTTTTACTTCATTATAATGCTAACTCATTCTTTATGCATTTGTGCTTATTTCACTGCATTTTTCTTTATGCTGGGGAATGCTTCAATAGCTTTGAAGGGTTAATTTGGTGCAAAAACTCATAGTAAATACAGTACAGTAGTCTAAATGCATTCCGAGTCATCATCTATTAGGCAATAACTTGGTTTAGCAGAGCAGAACACTGCCTTCTTGGCAAATTCACTCCTCCTTTCCTTAGAACTGCTTCACACCTATGCTTCTTTCTGACACATTGGCCACTCAACTCATTATTTATTGGGTGTAGCTAGAGCCAACAAATGAAGTGAACACAAGCCAGATGAAAGTGTTAAGAGTAAATTCCTCTAAACTATGGATCAAATTTGGCTACTAAGTCTTCCTTCCAATTTTCAGATTTGTCTAGGAAAAACCTAGATTCCGGAGGGGGCCATGGCGAGGACAGTGTGGCGAAAGCTCCACCACAAATGGCAAAATAAAATTCCCTTATGGGAAGCAGTGACCATTTGATTACATTTCCAACAGTGAAAATCTAACAAAATTGTCTAACATGCTGTTGGTTGGAGCAGGCCACAGGCCAAATACTGTACAACCCAGTTGGTCTGGCACTTCTTGCAGAAACTAGTCTAACTGTATAGGCTAGGTTGATTAGGAATCAGAAAAACCCTACATACATGGTTTCATGTCATGTGTAAATAACACAAATTTTCCTGTAAGAAGTGGTGAGGCAAATTTTTGTGGAGACTTGACATGGTTTTTGGCAGTGGGAGCAAGATAGTCTGCCGTTGCTTTTCACTCACTACCAAATACCAACTTTCAAATACTGTACCACAATCAAATCCACCCACAAAATTTTATCAAAGTAAAATACACAGCTTTCTAATGCCAAGAGCAATAGATTGTCAATTTGCATCATATTTATAAACGAGGAAGTGTGTTGGTCACTGCTGTACTAACGATACAAAAATGTTGACTACTAGGGGGAATATTTTTATAATTTGCTGTGCCAAATTACTCTATTCATGCTATTTCACCTTAAATAAAGTGACAATGCTTCTTAACACAAGAATCACTAACACATTACAATTACATGTAGTCTTTGGTCAAATATCCACTAGAGGTGAAAGAGGGAGTGTTTTTCTGGTTTGTGATGTCTGTCGCAAATCAGCCGATAAAAAAATCCCTAAAACCAATCAAGGCTCTCTCCTTGAACACAGTACAAATGGAATAAGAAATTCATTAAAATGAGAATCACTTCAAAATTTAAAATTTTACAGTTTTATACAAATTCAGCAAAAATTGTTAGGAGGAAGAAGTGGTGTCTGGTAGCAAGAGTTGCTTCATGAAACTCTTACAGCTGGAACAATCCTTCCATTGCATTTGGACATCTGGTAAACTGCATTCCAATTGAGTGAGGCTCAAATGTACATGGAAAAATATGTAAGGAGGAATTCATAGTAAAACAAATAAGCAAACTAATCATGGAGAAAGGGAGGTTGATAATGACGCAACATGTGTACTAATCTTTACCTTGGAATGCACGTCTCAAGATAAAGCTGACTAGACTGGGTAAGGTATGCCTTTTCACCAAAGAAACTGAAGTCAAAGAGAGTTGAGCCTCCTTCACACTGTGTTTGAACCATTGTTGGTGGCGACACCCATTCATACCCTCGATCACTGTAGTGGTCCACAAATGCTTTCATTAAAATTGAACGCAATCTAAGAACCTGAGGGAAAAGATCTTAATTAAGGTGATAAATACTTTTGGAGCTGAAATTTGAGATTAAATTAATAAAACCACACCAATCAGTACATACAATATTGTGACATGTGTCATATATGAAGCTATATATAGTACACGTACTCAATAAAAAATTTACGTGTGCTATGCATGTACGATAACCAACACCACAAAGTAGATGCTCATTTACCAGACAGGTCTAATAATGACAAAAGTTATATAAAACAGATTAGATTATAATGTTTAGATAGAGCAATTGAGAAAGCTATTCTGTTGGGGTCATATCCTTAGAGGATATGGGAGACGAGGAAAGAGGATGATGCAAGGCATCAGACATATGGGAGAGAATGTATAATATGCACGTGGAAAATGCAGGTCCCAAACCTAAACAAAAAAATTGCAAATACGGGAGATAATGAAGGAATGTTAAAATAAATCCAATGAAATGTAAAGGGTGCAATAAGCAAAATTAGGAAAATAAACAATAAGCAAAAAGTACTGCACCATTATTTAAGAGTTGTAACCATGTCATGGCAAAAGTCATAGAGGTACACCAGACAAAGGTAAGAGCAACTTCCTAACCATGGATAAGAAGGCAACGTTATTTGAGAAACTTGCGTGTGGCTTGGGAGGTACACGACTGGTAACCATGGCATTGATACTAGTATTATCTATTATAAAAATATGCAAGAAAGCAGATCATGGCAATTGGAGAATAAAGGAGAGTAGTAGCTGCAATAGTGGTGACACAAATCTCTGAAGTCTAAGTATGAAGATTTGACAAGACATCTCACTGGTGAAATGTGGAAAAATTATTTCAGAATAAGAATTTCATTTTTACTGCAATGACGGGGTATACAAAACATACATTCTATTAGTGTTTTCGTGCAGATTTTGTTTTCTAGCATTTGAACACACACTTTCTTACTATGAAAAGGATTTCATTTTTTTTTTTATTGCAGACAATCAAAGTAAGTTACCCAAGTTGTCTATGCCAAGCATACCTAACAATACTATCCAAATACTATGAAATGAATATGCCCTTTAAAGTACAAGCCTGCCTGCATCACAATGAAAGCAATACAACAGTGTCTTGCTCAAATGGGACTATTTGATAGAAGTCTGAATGCAATGGAATATTTAAGAACTAATCGTACCACAATTATTCCCATTAGCTGTCCAGATAAATGAACAATCCAGGAAAATCAGGTTTGCGATGCTAATAAACTCCATACAAATTTTTGTTATTTAATATTTAACTTATCCATGTAATCTACTATAAAATTATGAACATTCTTGCCCCCATATACACTAATAAAATTGTGATTGAAGAACTGAAAATGTCAAATGTCTACAACAAAATTGATCCATTCCATCAAGACAGCACCACTAGAAATTATTTAAAATATGTAAATGCTTACTTGTACTCTACACATACATTGTACAATATAGATGTAGTGTGGGAGAGAATAAGCATACATGGTAGGAGACCCAGGGGAACGTGTGGGCAGGAGGGGGGTGTGTGCATGTGTGACTGGGAGAGGGTAGTGCAGTGTGGGAGAGTTCACACTTGGTTGGGGATGGGAAAGTAATTGTTACAGTATTATTCAATATTTAAGTAGCAAAAATTGTCTTCCAATTCAATGATGATAGGCATTAATGTGACAAGTTTTCTGAAATTACCACACCATTTTTAAAGAACCCAAAAGAAAATTATGTAAATTCCATTAAAATATTGTCTTTGACAATATTGGCCAAATTCAATAGTCATGCTTTTTGGGTTTAAGTGTTAAGTTTCAAGTCAATACAATAAGGAATTCAAGATATCACATGGAACCATGCTGGGATTAGTTAATAAATTGTAGACAAGGTTTTTTGGCACGTGTAGATTGCAGAATTAACAGTTTTAAACCAATTAAATATAAACAATTTTTAAAAACACCTGCAGAAATTAAATTTAAAGGATTTGATGATATTAAAGTATGTTAGTAAGTCCGGTGGCATCTGTAAACTACAACATTTAAATAACCTAAATCATAGGAGATCCTTTCAGCACACGTCTACTATACGTACCTTTGAGGTATTTTCACCCCTGATTAATAAATGACGCTTATCTAGCTGTACATCGGGGTTAGAGTGTGTATTTATCTCTGCTTCTGTACCACCTGCAGGAGAATCTCCGACTAACTCCCAATAATCCACCTGCAGTTCGTGGCCCCCGGGTGCCTGCAAAATTACAAAATTACATTAAGAATATAATTAAGTCTGCTTCATAAAATACTAATATTGTTCAGCAAAGTGATTGTCTTCATCTGATGTTAAATCTCTATTGTGGTACTTGCAGTTCTACTACATATTTTCTTAGTCTAAAATCTCTAAATTGGTTAAATTTATATACTGTACTGTACTTGCAATATGTACAGCAATAAGACATGCTCAAAATATGAGTACATGTGCTGTCTTCAACAAAATGTCTACATGCTCTGGTCTTCAACAAAATGATAGCATGAACAAAAAATTAATTGTTCAGAAAATTGCTTAAAGTTATCGTGTTTTACCATGTTTTTAGGTGCAGCTTTAAATAAGAATTAGATATGCAAAACTAGTGGATAAACATTTATGAAGCAAGACTGCACTTCACGATACAAAATACAGATACAGACCTCCTTTCCCTCTGGAACTTCCTGAAGGGTGCCATACAATGTAACACTGCTCTCTGTGTTCAGAATTACACCCTCATATGTTTGACACAATTTATCCGTTAGAACTGTTTGCAGGAATCCCGTTCCATCACGTAGTACAATAAACATCATATTTTTGCCTGAAATACAAAGGTTCTGAATAACATTACAAAAACTCATGGACAGTATGTTTCATTAATCACTAAATAGACATCATCCTAGTCTAGAGAACCGAGGCAATAAAATAAACCTTCAGTGCTGCACCAACCATTTAGTACTGTAAATTTTTTAATAGCACTTTTGGGCTTTTTATAGTGGGACTGTTGACGCCTACTTGTGTGTGATTTTAATTATTATATGCTAGGTTTATCATGGGACACAAGCTGGAAAATATCTTCATTAATCTAATTTTCTATGTCCCATGAAGACCTGAGTTACTTAGTTTGGAGGTTGGCTTGTGTCCTCTATATTTCCACTCATTAAATCCTAGTGTCATTTGCAAAAAATGATAGAGACATGGTTGGTTTGTTCCTTATGTCCTAAAGGTGAGAAAAAGTACTGGAGCAAGCATAGTACCCTGGGGAACCGAGCTTTTCATCGAATGATTTCGGTTCTTACTGTGTGACGCTTGTACACTGGCTTTCTGTTCATTAGGAAATTTATATATCCATCTTCTACATTTGAGGGGAATTCCCTTTTGAGCACATTTCATCTGTAATAACACAATGATCATACTTGAAGAAAGCATTTGTGAAATCTGTGCATATATTCACCTTCTATTCCATGGCAGCTAAGGACCATGTCATAGTGGTCTGGCAATTGTGAAAGACAGGAGCATAT
>WNGS01072847.1:11362108-11377264 GCA_020271785.1 Procambarus virginalis
TGTTCTGAACCCCTTAGTACAGAATGATGGAATCAAGTCAGGGTTTAGCCATGAATGTTAACCAACTTTGGGTGTTATTCCATTCATTTTGACAGTGACTACAGTTAAGCCACTTCTTCCTGCCAGGGATGCAAAGCCTTTGCAACAATTACATGGCTCCGATCCTGCTTATTGATGATGATACCTATGTGTACCAAGCTTGGGCATGGAATATGGTTCGGCTCTGGTGCATCATGGCTGGTTAGGAGCTTGAGTCCATGAGTGCCCCTCCATCACTCATGGTTTTTGATGTTATGAAAGTCTTTCTCAAAGGGGGGATATTTCTTTTGTCCACCTTTTGAGCTTAACTATTTAGTTGCTTCACTCCGGTTCGCTTCAACATGACGTTCAATTCCACGCGAATCATCTTTCCAGAAGTGTGTGTTGTCCCACCTTTGTCAGCATGTGCAGACATTTTTCAGTTCCTCCTGAAGGACTTCCTCCTCCTCGCTTCCCTATCGGATCCATCCTCTTTTGAGTTTGGATCAGCTTCAGCCTATTAGCTTGGGTATGAGATACCCACTTGGTAACTGTGTTGTGCATCTGGTCAATTAATGAGCTGTTCTCTGATCCGCTCTGTGATGGCCTAGATGTTCTTGCTTCTGTCCCCAGAGTGGCTGCTTTGATTCCTGCAGTTCTAGCTACGGTAGTGCTGCCCAAGTTGTTCACCCCCTCCTCCCTCCTCTCCGAGAGGCGGTGCAGGCCTTTTACTTGGTCCATCACACATGTTGGCAGGCTGTGCTGGCCCAGTCTTTAGATTCAGACATGTCCTCGACTCTCTTGTCTGCCAATTATTTACGGTCCCCAAGCAGGAGTCTACAGACCTATGGTACATTCTTAATCTTTTGGGTTTGAACAGCATCATTCTGTCTGGCCTTCTGTATGACCACTTTAGCTCAGATTCCCCTGGCATTGAAGGTGAATTTCAAGAGTAATATCTGACTCAAGGATGCATACTGGCACATTCCCATTCATCCAAGGTTCAGGGATTGGTTGGGATTTCTAATTGGACGTCGGGCTTACTGTATCAAGATTTTGCCCTTTGGTTTGAATCTGACTCCTTGGATCTTTACCAGGTTAGCACAGATAATTGTGACCTGGCTATGTCTGTTGGGGGTTGGGTTCGGGTTCAGACCTACCTCAATGACCAACTGGTTTGGCCTCCCAGTCGGTCCACGTGTTAGTTAGCCAGGAATCTGGTTCTTTGCCAGCTTGCCAGGTTTGGGTTTCTGATGAAGTGTCAAAGTCTCCGTTGGTTCCATTTTAGATTTGGAGCTGGTTGGGCCTCATTTGGGGTTCTCAGTCAGTATCTCTCTCCCTGCCTACTATGGCTCTGTTCCACTTTCAGCAGCAGCATCGCCATTTGGTGTTGGATCAACCCCAGGTAACTCATCGGCTGGTCAAGTGTTTGTGTGGAAGCCTAAACTTTGCTTACATAATGTTCCCTCTGGGAAGGGTCTGGCTCCTGATGTTGTATTGGTTCCTCTGGTTCTACTTTTTTTTGTCATTGTTGGAACCACTGGGTTTGAGCTCCGCATGCCCTTCGTCAGCACTTGCTTCACAGGCTTCCACTTCAAGCTTTTTGGAGTTCAATTCCATGACACCATCCTGACCCACAGCTTGATATGTTCATGGACACCTCAGTCCTGAGTTGGGGCTTTGTGACCAGTATGCACTAGAGTCTTCCTCCACAGGCTTCCTCCACAAGGCACACATCACAGTAAATGAATTTCCAGCAGTGTGGCATCTTCCTCTAAGGCCTGTTAACTGGCTCCATTCCGACTGATCCTCGGTGGTTCATTCATTGAACTGCAAGAGGTTGTTTCGGTCCTTTCCTCTTTGGAGTTGGACTTTCTGGGTAGCTTGGTACTTACACATACCTGGAGAGGGTTCTGGGAGTTCTTGTATTTTTGTGGTGGTTTTCCTCTTGGTCTGGGTTTATGTAGTATCCCCAGACTATACGCCTCCAAGTGGACCAGATTCTGCTGCTGATCTGTGGTAGACATTAACCCTTTAACTGTGCGGCCTATAAATAGGACACCCCCCCCCCCCACCCCAGTGCGCAGGAAATAAATTCTCTTGAATTTTTTTTTTTTTTTTAAGTGTCAAAAACCCTTCCCTCAGTATGGGTATGTTAAAAAAAATTTGAACTTGTACTTACTTTGGCTGCTATGGGGTCCCTAAGTTGGCGCGTGATGTCATCATTCCCCGTGCGCTTGTGCCGTAAGCTCCCGGGGCCAGTAGGGCGCCCAGGGCGGGGCGCGCGAGTTGCCGCGAATATATTTTTGTTCATTTTTTGCGCACAGTTCCAAATACATTTTATTTGTTTTTACGTGCTAATCCTATGTATAATGAACACGTACACTATATTATGGCAGTAAAACATCCGTACTGTCCGAGGACACTGTGTTACGTGCATGACACTTGTGTACACATATGTTGCACATATTTACCATGTATCATGCTAATTTATGTATATATACAATCTATTTACAGACTATACACTGTCACACACTACATACATTCACCAGCAACACATTCAGAACACCGCGAGTGTGAGCAGCCACACCCAGCCAGCCCTCCTTCACTCCTCCAACATTGTATTCGCCAACATTGCTCTTCCCATCATACAGTTATTCACACCAATATTTCATTTTCATTTATGTATATTTACAACATATGTACACACTATACACTGTCACACACTATATACATTCACCATCAACACACTCAGAACATCACGAGTGTGAGCAGCCACACCCAGCCAGCCCTCCCTCACTCAAACATATTACTCGCCAACATTCCTCCTCCCACCATACTGTTATTGTTTTTATTACACATTTACACATGTTATATATACCTATCTACATGTTTAATTTACCAGAACTATGCAAGTAAGCCAGTATTGTGTCCAAACAGTACAGTGGCCACCATACACTGCATGAAAAATCACACAGCAGACAATGCTACGATTATGACGTCACCTCCCTCACCAAAATAGCTCCTCTCAACATACTCCAGATGCTGTTATTACACTATACACACACACACTGTATGTACCCATGTACATGTGTGTTCCCCATAGCGAACCACGAAGCTAGTGTGGTGAGCAAAACAAGAGTGGCTGGCACACAATGAGGCTACCTCAATTCTTTCCCTCCCTCCCTCACCAAAATTCCTCCTTCCACAATACTACGCACAATGCTAATTATAACCACAATCCTGGTCACTAATTTCTGTAAATGAATAATTGACCACAAGTTTATTTTGAAAAGGAACCTAAGAAGTCATTTGAAGATTCCTAGATGGACGAAATAGTGCTGTGGTGCTGTGGATAGTGCTGTGAACATCGTGAACAGCATTGAATCGCTGATATTTCAACATTGTACCCAGTCATTATCACACTCGGGCTCTTCTGTAATACTATTATGGCTAAATAATACAGGTTATATATTTTGACATTATTAGGCGATGCTGTGGTCACATGCTGAACAGCAGAGCTGTGCGCTCATGCTGCAAGCGCCAGCCTTGGTTGCTCACTCACTACTGAGGCTCCCACACCCAGCAATGTGGACCATGATTTTTTTTTAAAGATGGCGTCTGTTTACAAGAGCCCTGAGAAAGCTGATATGAACCCCATGTAGCCGCGGGAGTTTTGAATGGAATGTGAAAAATAAAAACACCCGGAGGCGCGTTGCGCACCCGAAGCCTGGGCCTGGGCCTGCAGGCGCGTTGCGCAGTTAAAGGGTTAAGGACCTGTGGAGGTCTAGTGGGCATTGAGCTAACCAGGTAACTAGCTATAGATAGCCACCAAGAGGATTACTCCTAAAAAAGAAGTCTAATATACCTCATTAAAAAAAATAAAAACAGCAAAGACAAAAGTACAAGTCTCCACTAGCTACACTGCCCAATAACAAAGCCTATTTTCATAAATATAAATATGGTATGTGTTCTGTGTCAATACAATGATCCTCTTAATACACGTGGAACAAAATTAGTTTCTGGACTCCACTGCTTGATTTCAAGAGCAGCCATACTTTTTGGCTCAAGCTAATGTTGCTAAATTTTCAAGTTAATAATATTAGGGATTTGAGATACAGTACCGAGCTGAAATCTCCAGGAAGAAAAAGAATCTCACCAAATATAAATGAATTGAACATGGCAAACCTGTTAGGTAAGCCAATTAAGGACATCGATTCTTTAGTTAGTTTTCATTGCAATTTTCATGTACTGTACTTTCATTTCTTGGTACCAATGGCTCGCACCTATACACACACACACAAAAAAAAAAGTGTGTAAAAGTAGTTCAAGTGCATTTTTTAATGCAAAACTGGGTGCACTGCATTATCTGCAATGGCGTCACTTTCCTTAACTTTCAAATTTAATTATAAACAAACTTCATGCTATTGGGAAAATATTTTGTTTATTTTTTGTTAATACAAGAATAAGCAGTTTCACAAATGCCACACCTGCACATAACTTGCTAATTCCAAGAGCTCTCTTTACTGTTTGGAGGCAGATGGGATGTTTGGTTAAAACTACACATGCTAGCCCCCTCCTCTCAAGGATGAAAAGCTTCCATGGAAAACAAGGCATCAAATTTATACGAACAAGGAAACTTACCTTGTCTTCTTAGTCTGTGCACCCATCCATTAACTTTAACCCTCTTAGAACGGTAGGCTGCACTATCTCGAATCTTAATACAGATGGCAGCAGGCAGGCTCGAGTCTTCTGATATGGTCACTTTTCTTGCTTCTGCAAGAGCTTTTGTCCTCTTCTCTTCATCCTCCTTTTCCTTTTTAAGACGTGCTTCAGTTTTTTACACTCCTAAATAAGGTGGAACATTATTTGATTAGTAGCAGCAACAATAATTTAACAGTTAAAAAACTAGTTGCATAATTTCTTACAAAATACACTTGCCAGACACGTTTTATGCAATCCAACAAGACGTTATTACTTGCATTAAAATTATGTGACTAGTAGAACTACACCTGTAAGGCATGTTTCCAAGTCATGAACTGTATTGAATTGGCATTTCCTAATTATCAATAACATTGATACTATATTTGATTATTTATGCCGTACTGTATTAATAAAATAAACTAAATATCTTCAAAAAATCCAGCACTGAATGTATTGAAACTCCTCTTTCTAGATAACCCCCAGTAGCTCCTTGAAGCTCTCTCTCTCTGAGACTGCTCCGTGCATTGGTCACATCAGACATGGAAGTTCTATTTGGCCTACTGGGAACCAGAGCTAAAACTTGCCCCTTCTCACCCCCCTCCCCCCCTCTCTCACAGAAGTGCACAGAGAAAAGGACAGATTACTGCCATACACCAGGAAAACATCCAGAAAATCAGCAAAACTTTACAGACAACTGGAGGGTTAACAGTCCAAAGACTCAAAAACGCCAAACAGCTCCACAAACGATTGACAGAACAAGGGAAATATTTAAAATTAGAATGAAACCAATAGTACAGAATGTCACCACCAGGCAGTCTGGCTTTCACATGCAGTCTTCTTCCTTATCAGTTCTTGAGCTGATGAACAGAGAACACTGAAGAACTGACTTACCTGATAGGAAGGTAATCAAGGAGCCACCAGGGCTTATCCAGAAAGAAAAGTTTCTTTATATTCAATGCTGGGTTTCTGGAAGGAGCCTCTGGTGGCTCCCTGATGCCAACTACAGAAAACAAAAATGTGACTTAGCTGGGAGGAGAGGCAGCTTGCATTAAGATGAAGATAATCCAGGCCAGTACACACCCCAAGGTAACACATGACCGACTAGAACGACGGACATGAACCAAATACCAGTACACCAGAACTGTTAAATCCCCTGAGCTGGA
This sequence comes from Procambarus virginalis, assembly GCA_020271785.1. NCBI lineage: Eukaryota > Metazoa > Arthropoda > Malacostraca > Decapoda > Cambaridae > Procambarus > Procambarus virginalis. The sequence goes on from WNGS01072847.1 coordinate 11,367,994, forward strand.
ATACCAGCCCAGAACATGTTGGAGAAGAACTGCAATAATTGCAGGATACATGTGAACATCATGGGTCCAAAGTAAGACTGCAGGCTGGCCAGATTTGATGACAATGCAGACAACCCAAGAAATATTAGCCTTGGAATAGAGGACCAAGGAAACGGTTAACAAGGGCCCTGGGGTAGGGTAGGGTAGGCGAGGTTATGTTAAACTCTTTATCCAAAACCAGGTTCTTTTAAACTCTCAGATCCTTCTCAAGTCCAGATATCCCTAAAAAAAATTCTGTAGACCACTAATATAACCTGAACACTAATGTTCAGTCCTGTCTCTTGAGATATCACTTGCAGCATCATCATTCTTATTATTAAGAAACATCCTCTTCACTACCTCTAAGTTTGCTTTGCACGGCCACATCACTTTTTGCCCTTGAATCCACCTTCAAATTTACTTTAAATTTGGATTCAAAAGTGGATTGTACACTTTAGACAAAATGTCCACTTACCAATAACAATTCTAGTTCTAACAAGCACTTAAATTCGCTGTGATAAGTGTCCCTGTTCAGGAAGTCCTAAACCTCATCTAGCAAGCCAATAGTCGGTGTAGCTGCCATGCCGAATGAATAATGAAAACTTAAAAATCAGCAAAATCACCCTAAACAAGTCACTACATCCACCAAGGCCAAAGGAAACTCTGGACAAGAGGAAAGGATCCCACTGGGGATGCCATTAATGTTACGAACTTCTCATCTGTAACAGGGCTCTTTTAAACTCTCTGATCCTTCTCAAATCCAGAGACTCATAACCTCGATGGAAATACAATGAAGTGTTTAAGGTAAGATAAATAAAATGAAAACATAAAATTATCCCTTTTTATTAATTACAACTATCACTATATATATTCCTCTGACAAGATCTTCCAGCACATCACTAGCCCTCACTCTAGCTCGCTTCCATGATAACGTCTTCAGACACCCCAATAGCCCTCTCACTAGCACACTCAGGTGAAGTCTTCTACAGTTCCACTAGCATCCTTGCTAGTATGCTCCAGAACAGACGTCCAAAGGTCTACCGGTGTACTGCTTCACACACACTGCCTCTGTGCCGTCTGCTACCTGTCACCGGTACCTCATCACCTTTCACAACAGCAGACTAGTAGATGGGAAAAATTATTAAATGGGAGGGTAAACTTTTTTTTAAACTTTGAACCCGCATCAAAGATGGCACAGAGGTTCATCACAAGTATCCACCAAGGCAGAACCAATAACCTGCAGGTAACAGCAAAGAGCTGCCATTGGACAAGTTATTCAAATTCCACAGGAGGAACCAAAGCCACCAAGGGGAAAACACAGACTGAAACCTCCAGAAATACGATGATTCTGAGGCACCGAATGGGACCCAGAACCAAACCCAAAGGGGAGCATCCAAACGATCATTCTTGTACATAGGACGATGTGAAAAACTATCCCCCCTGAAGCAAAAGACCCTCTGAAGATGGAATCAAGGTTCAAAAATAGATCAAACAGTATCCATGGCACTCCTCAGGCTTTCCCTCAGCCCTAGAAGGCTCTAGGACAGTTATTGTCCTCATAACACACAGAAATCACAATTGCGTGATGCATCAAATTAACAAATCCACAAGGGCCGTGACGAGGATTCGAACCTGCGTCCGAGAGCATCCCCGACGCTGCCTTAATCGACTGAGCTACGACATGGTAAAAGAGTTGAAACCGAAGTTCTACTGAACTTACTGGATCCTGCAGAAATCACAATTTCATGCAATTGTGATTTCTATGTGTAATGAAGTAAGGGCAAAGAGGGAGAACGGCCTATTGACATAGCTCGAGTGCAAGGGGGAGTTGTGTAAAACCCTGGTTTGTGCCTAGGAGAGGCTGCAGGATCCAGTAAGTTCAGTAGAACTTCGGTTTCAACTCTTTTTACCATGTCGTAGCTCAGTCGATTAACCCTTAAAGTGCGCATCACTTCATATGAAGTGCTAGGCGTTTTACCAGTCGACTGCTCTTCACTTCATATGAAGTGTTGGAGCACTACGCAAGATTTAAACGGCCCGCGGATACACGGGGTTCACCACACCTTCATCAGGGCTCTTGTAAACAGACGCCATTTTTAAAAAAATCGTGGGCCAAACTCCCGGGTGTTAGGGGCCTCAGTATCGCGTAAGCTACCAAGCCTGACGCACGCAGCATGAGCTCACAGCACTGCTGTTCAGCTTGTGACCACAGCATCGCCTAAAAATGCCATAATATACTTGTTCATGCTATTATGTAGCGATGATATTATTACAGAAGACCCCTGACTGTGATAAAAGTGACCAGGGTTCTGATAATAGCAGGATTGCGATGATATTTAGCGCTGTGCGCCATGGAGGGAGGAGTAATGCTGTGGGAGGGAGGGTGGTGGCGATGTTTTCTGACTGTGTGTGGCCACCTTTTATTGACTGCACTCAGCATACCAGCTTAGTGGTTCGCTATAGTGAACACAAATGTAGATACTTATATATAACGTGTGTATAGAGGGTATAAACAGCAAGAGAAGGTTTGGAGCCGCCATTTTGGTGAGGGCGGTGGCGTCGTCTGCACGACGCCACCGTGCAGACGACGGTGTTGTTTACTGGTTACCACGATAGTCTTTGGGCACCATACCAGTTTATTTGTACAAGTATGGTGAATAAAACAGGTAGATATTTATTTATAATGTGTGTATATAGTGTAATAACACCACACAGTTTTGTTGGGGAGAAATATTAGTGTATCTGGCCTTGAGGGAGGCAGCCATCAGCTGACTGTGTTAGGTCCTATGTCTTTGTGACTTTACTCACCATACAAGCTTAGATGTACAGTTATGGTGAACAAAACATGTAGATACTTATATATACCGTCTGTATATAGTGAATTATAGCAAAAACAGTATTGTGGGAGGAGAATGTGGGCGAGTCAGATGACTGGAGGGAGGGCGGGAGTGGCTGGCTGGTACACGGCGGTCACTCCTCGTTACTTTTTGACTCATAATAGCTACTTAGTGGTTCGTTATAGTGAACAAAACATGCAGATACTTATATATAACCTGTGCTTATAGTGTAATAACCGACAAAGTATTTGTTCACTGATTGATGAACATGACTGAATCAACAATATGTACACCATATTTTCGAGTACAGCAATGATTCACTCATTTTATTATATAAATATATCAAACTACACACTATTGAATAATATTACAGCAAAAAAACTATGAAACATCAATCAGAGACATTGAAATAATTAGGTAATTATCTCTTTGTTGCAACTCTGGCCTGACAGCTGGCGAGCAACAGACCGCCTGGGACGCATGCTGAGTCAGCGCCTATAATTTGCCAGACTTCCCCGCCCTATAGCGGGCAATATATGGCACTTACGATTTTTTTATTATTTTTCCCGTGATCAGTGAATACAAATTAACAGGTTAGGAAGAAAAAATAATTTTTTTTTTTTCAAAATGACATGCGCCTGTGCGGATAGCAGGATATTAGACCCCGAGCATGTTAAGGGTTAAGGCAGCGGCTGGGATGTTCTCGGACGCAGGTTCGAATCCTCGTCACAGCCCTTGTGGATTTGTTCATTGTCCTCATACAACATCTGGGACAGGAAAAAAAAAAAAAAAAGTCCTCTAAAGGAAAAGACTAAGAGAGGGGAATTGAAGGGGGGGGAAGAGGCCAATTGTAAAAATGATTGCCCTGAAAACCATGCAGGACCTGAAGACTTGGCTGCCTCTGCATCAATGTTGATGCGGCTACCCCTCAGAGAAGGCCAAGCTACGCCCACAAACTCATGTACATGAAGTTTTGCGAGTTATCTATGATGAAGGTACAAGGCAAGACAGATGCCTTCACTACCTACTAGAAAGTAGGAATGATTCAACAGTGAGGAGGCCAGAGAAAAGACAAAACATTGGAATCAATATAGCAAGAGGCCTAACCCTCAAGCATACTAGCAATAGACAACACTTTATGCAACCATACACAAATTGTTTAAATTATATTTAATAATAATGTACAGTACTTACATCTTTCCATAATTTTGTAAGCTTTTTTAACTGACTCTTGGCAATGACTTCATATTTCTGAAATAACGTGAAAAGAAAAATTAATAAGAAAATAAATAGCTTAAAAGTCTTCAATGAAGCAAATAATAAAAGTCAAATAGCTTTATTAGTAAGAAATTTGCAAGGTAAGGTTCAGACCAGAATAAGGATCTTAGGAATTTAATGAAGAACATGCTAGTATCTATATGTGCATAGTTTGAGAGTAATTATGTTACATCCAATTTTTATAAAAGTTTTAAGGGTAATAATAATACTACCGTTTTGTACTATTCAAAATACAGTACTGTTAAGAGCTTGGTGATCTGAATTCTAATACCTGAATGAACTCATATTCTTAATTTTTTAATAAATGTGAGAGTAGGCAGGTAACATGAAAATGCATGTGTAAACCATGGGAGTAACTGGGTAAATGGTGGGAGAGTGCAGGCAAACCAAGAACATGGGAAGGCAGATAGTGGGAGTAGCCAAGTTGTGGTACAAAAAATTGTAAATGTTAATTTTTAGACAGTCCTAGAAAGAAATTTAGCCAACTTGAATGTTTGACAAACTCGAATGGGAGTGGGCTCCCATATGATTCAAATTACTGGTCATACTGTATATTACTGGTCATATTGTATTTATTTTTAACACTGCTGTATTCAGTGTTATATTATAAATAGTGAGAACAACTGAATAATCTAATGACAGTAACTTATGGTCACAAGAGAAGATAATTGTAGCAAGCCCTCCAGAAAAGTGTAAACTGTCAGAGATAATTGACTAGACACAGTTTGGTGTGGTGACGAACAGCATTAGTCAGTTGTGTGTATGTGGTTTGAGACATGGCTGGAGTATGAGAAATAAAAAATACAAAAGAGGAGAAGTGTTAGACACTCAAATTTACATGCAGCACAGTAACCATTATTAATGTGTTCCAATATGAATTTAAATACCAAGATTCTTGCTCTACTACATCTCAAGAACTTACAAATATGCTTCCAAGTTCCTCTTGATATACTGGACTGTAATAATCTAACTTTTCATTCATCTTACTCTCATTTTATCTAGAAGCAAACCAGTACATTTTCAACAGAACAATTTTAATTAAATAAAAGTCTTACTGTTATTTTGAGGCTTTTTTGCAGGCTTAATATTACAGGTCACAGCAAAAACAAAGTTACTCATTTAATGTTCAAGGTAACCTTGGAAATGGAAAAATATACGAGTTCAAAACTCAGTTACCGGGCACGCAATAGATTAAAGTGGCATTACAAGATTAATATTTCATAGTAACTCCTTTTCAAAGGGTTTTAGTAAAATTTAACAGCACACTCATTTCTGCAGTGAAATAGGAAAGGTTCTACAAATGGTCTTCATCAGTTCAAATGAGAATATAGGTGTAAACAAAATATCAAGAGACTAAAGGGGATATACGGTATCTCCAAATCCATTACAAATGCCACTTATGCAAATTAATATCAGGCTTTAATGGCTAATGGTTCCTAAGAAATGAGTCATTGAGCATGATTTTCCAGTTTCTAGTCTTTCAATGCATGGGAAGCAGAAACAAAATATCAATACGAAAATGCTAGAGTATTGACACACTGCTACAATGTCCCTTATGACCATTAAAAGATGAACATCCAGAAACTCATTATACTAATATGAACCTCAATAACTCAACTCTGAATAACTGCCAAAATCCCAAGGAGTTAAAAAGTGAATCTCTCTCAATTCTGACAAAATCTGAATAATGTGGCTCAGCAATCTAGTTACCAACATGTGGTGGGTTATGTTTATAAACAAATTTTAATATTATTAATTATGTACAATTATTATTCATTAGAAACGTCTGAACTATCTATGCTAAGTCATCTACATCATATGGGAATCCAAATTTCTTGCCACAAATGTCCAAAAATAACAAAATTTGTAATTTTTTGTACCACATTCAACATCATTCTTATTTAAATATACAAACTCCCACCATTTACCCAGTTTCTTTCATCATTTACTCACAAATGATTTATATAACCTTTTAACTTTATTTCCTATTAGAGCTAAAATGCCAAGAATATTAATTCATTTGGGTTACCGGAATTTGGATTACCTCCCAAGGTAGTCGAGTGTTTCTAGTCTGGCTTTTGTGTAAAACAAGGCAACACTATAGCCGACGGATTTTCTTCACTATAAACTTTTAAGACAAACTTGGCTTATTTTTAGTCCATAACACATATTGGAAACACGGCAATTAACCTAAAAGTACTAATGATCAGGTTATGGCCTGACAATTGAAAACAAGATTGAACAGTGCAGGAAATGACTCACAATAACGTGGCTGAAGTATGTTGACCAGAACACACACACTAGAAAGTGAAGGGACGACGACGTTTCGGTCCGTCCTCCATATGTAATCGACTTGAGACTACAGTCCAGGTAGTCGACTTGAATCAACTTGAGACTTTTCGGTCCAGGACGGACCGAAACGTCATCGGCCCTTCACTTTCCAGTGTGTGGTCTGGTCAAGATTGAACAGTGTTAATGGCAATGTGGAGAAGGCAAGAAGGATAACAAAAGAGGATGAGGAAGTAGCTACATAAACTATAGGCAGGAAAAAGAGCTGATCAATGACACCCATGGAAAACGAGACAGGCCAAAAATTACATCTGACAAGCTCTGAATTCCAAAGATCTTCAACTGGTGAAGCCTTAGCATCTGGCAGCCAAAATAATTTGCCAAGCACTTTGACAGTAACTTCAGAGTTGAGTTAGGATATGTTGATTAAACTGCTAATAGGCACAGTTTATATTTATTGTACATTTTCATTAAAATATATAATATTAAAGTTCTTCAGTTATAATGTGTATGGTAGGATGCTTCTGAACTGTGAAGTACAGTATAGTAGAGTACGATACTCTAATTCAAAAGCGATGAACACAGCTTTGAACTCTACAAAATGTTAAACAGTTTTACTTAAATTTTCTTGGTTTCCTGGGAAATTGGCAATGTAATAAAGTAATTATGTTATTAATATATGTATAGAGAAATAACAATTCTATCAGCAGCAGTAATAAAGCAAAAATTTGACATGTGCACTGTTAAAACACTGGGTAACTGACCTCAGCATAGCTCTCATTGGGTCCCATATGTTCCGAATTAGTGAGCGACCTTTTATTCAAGGAGTGTTACCCAATACACCTACTGTAATATGGAAACGGTTATACTAAAGACCACATTATAATTAAAATATGGAAAAAAATCCCTTTACAAATGGGGTAACGTCTCTCATCATCTGGAGAAGGGTCAGGTCATCCGGATATTGTACTTTAATGTGCAACTGAAATTTGTGCACTTCCATTTTTGGTCAATGCCGTATCTTTGTAGGCATTGAATGTCCAGTGTACATTCTATTGTCATTTTATAAAATGTATACCTTTACCTTTTCAATTCATACCATAATATATGTAATACTATAACACACTCAGTCCACTGTGAAGTGCCAATACTGTACTTAAGTGTCCAGAGACTGGCAGTACTAGTTATTAAAAAAATATTAAAACAAGAACATGAACAATTATGATGCATTCATGCAACATAAAAGACTACAGTAATATTAATTTTGAAGTATAACATATATTACTTAATAGTGTTTAAATTGCAATTATGCCTACAAAATACAACAAAGGATAAGAGGTCAAGGTATTGTACACACAATTACATTTTCCTTAATAAAGACAGTGTACAGTATAAAGCTCTCAAACAAAACTGCTTGCATTTTACAACACACTTACATTCAACTGAGTGTGTGGGGCATCAGGAAGGTTCAACTGGCTAAGAACACAAAGATCTGTTTGTGGAAAATCCTTCAAATTGGCACCAAAACTCTTTATGTGTCTCCACCATCTCATAAAGTGTGGATAGGATGATAGAATGGGGCCATTCAGAGGGGATGCTCCACCCACACTATTATACACCACTGTATCAGCCTGGGTAGGAACATGACCCACAATGTAGCTCGACTGGCTCAAGTGCTCATCTAAGTCTTGCAGACACGGAGTTAGCTCAGCTTCCTTGCTGCCAGACAATATATCACCCTCTCCCTAGAAGAAAACACCATCGAAAAAACATTGGTCTCTTAATATTTTTTTTTAAATTATGTGCCTTCATAATACTGATATTTTTTTTTCCCCTTTAAGAACACATTGTGACCTACTAGTAATATTTAAACTTTATACAGTACTAAATAGCCATACTTTAAGATGTAGGCAACTGTTCAGAGAGCATCCATGTGATCCTACTTCCAATGTCAGCCACTAAAACAAGATAAAATATACAGTGACACCTCGGCTTACGAATGCCCCTATTTATAAACTTTTCGGGTTATGAGCCCAATTTCTTTGTAAAATGTGAATCGGCTTACGAGCTTTGCCTCGAGTAACATAGCTTGTTGATATGCATATGGGCAACCAGGGCGTGGTTCCTGGTGGCACGGTTGTCCGCGCTTCACTTTACCAGTGCCTCCTACTTAGTGACGATCGCACATGAATTCTTTGTAAAGAATTTCATTCTTTTTCAGCTTTTTTGGGGTTTTGAACCTAAAATTATTATACATCACACCATGGGTCCTAAGAAAGTTAGTGGTAAGGTTCAACCTAAGAAAACACAAGTGAGGATGATCATAGAGGAACAAGATCACGTGTAAACATGAAAATGGTAATTGTGTTGTTGAACTAGCTAGGCAGTGCAGGGGTACCTCGGAATACAAATTTAATCCGTTCCTGGAAACGGTTCGTAACCCGAAAATTCGTAGACCAAAGCGAATTTCCCCATAAGAAATAATGGGAAATGAATTAATCCGTTCCCGACTCCCAAAAAAATTAACTTCAAAGTAAATTTTATACCCAATTCACCCAAATCTTCACTACAAAAGTACAAGTGATTACTTACCTTTACTGATGACCCCTGTTGGCATATGAAAGATGGTGAGGAGAGGGGAGGAGAAGAGATGTTACTGTTTGGAAAGGGACCCCATTTCATTATAACATCAGGTAGTGAGGACTTCTCTGGGGTGCACACACTGGCACGTTTGGCCTGCATACCACTAGGACCTGGTAGTGGCTCATTGTTTGATTTTCTCAATAGAAAATGTTTCATTGAAGATTGTTTTTCCCTTCTTTGCAACACTTGTCTGTAGTGTGGTATCA
>WNGS01072847.1:11377289-11393631 GCA_020271785.1 Procambarus virginalis
AATGATCTCTTTGTTTCTTTTCCTCTAGGTTCATGTCTTACAGGTATAATTTCTTGCCTTTGAACCTTACCCTACAGCTGGCTTTCTGATGGTGAATCCATGGCGAGATATATAATAGACTTTCTATGCTTCAAAAGTAGCCAAGAAATCCTTAAAAAACAAGAATATAACAAAAGTTTGGGCAAAGTACTTCAGGTGGGATAGTTGTCACTTGGCAGGAGGCACTTGAGGGTAAATTGAAGGACCTATGATTGCCGTGCCGACTGTGCGCAAATATGATCTAGGAGGCCATACGCGTATCAAAAAACAACTCGTAATCTCCGAGGTACTAAGTTCCGTACAAACTCGATTTCAAATTTTCCGATGAAAAAAAAATTTTTTTTGGCTCTGTAACACGAAATGTTCGTAAAAAGGGAGCATTCATAAACCGCGGTACCGAACTGTACAATCAATATCTTCAGGGGGACGGCATCAGTAGATGCCATGTCATTCATCAAATTAAGCAAAATGTGTGCCAGTTTTTTTTTTATGGATAAGGAACTACAAAATTTTGCTGAAAAGTCTCACCCAAATCAAGCTGTAACAGACCATTGTGTTAACCTTTTAAATGACAATATGATGCCTTGCTACAGCAAGTGTTAAAATGTAGGAACAAACAAGTGTCTATAGACAGATTCTTAGTAGACAAGCAAGCAGTGATCCACAACCAGTTCCTTGGGGATGCCTGCAAAATGTAGCGAGATGAGAGAGTACCCCAGAGAAAGTCCCATCAGTGCTGATGTTAAATGGAAGGGGGATCCCCTTCCAAACACTGACCACCACTTCTCCTCCCCCCTCATCACCCATCTTTCCATACGCCAATTAGAGTCATCAAGAAAGCTATAACTTGCATAAATACTCTAGTACTAAATAGTGTATATCGTTTATGTTTTATTAGATATGAAAAGTATTTTGACTTTTGGGACTCTGAAAACCCTTGTATAGATTATGGAATAGATAAATTCAATTTACAATTTATGTTGAGGTGGAAAATTGTTCGGTTTGTGAATTTACTTCGGGTTACGAACCATCTCTGGAACAGATTAAATCTGTGAATGGATCGGGGGCCACTGTACTCTAATTTCTGATGCAAAAGAATTTGTACCATCGCTTCTTACCTGGTTTTCTTCCTTGCCATCAACATATATTATTGGAAATGGTTCTTTGCCAGCCTTCCGCATGGCCTGAAGAGCAGTCTTGTAAGGTTTTGCATATGTCCCATCACCACTCTCATCAGATCCAAATTTATCAGATGTGTAAATTTCTCCTGTAATGATAAAACAAACTTAGTTTATAAATACAATAAGAATAGGGTATAAAAAGGAAACAAAGAAACCCCATTAAGGATTTTTTTTTTCTTTTACACTTAGATGGTACAGGAGCAGAACTTTCTCATTTGCAGGCCAAGAGCTCTTCCTCCCACAGCCTTACCACATCTCTTTCTCCAGAACACAATCCACAAATTATTTTACTTAATAAGGTCCTCCCATTACTGCAGAATGCACGGAAGTTAACAGTGAAGGACCCGCACACAACTGTTCCACCCTGCACAGGATTCAAACTCGAGTCTTCTCACTTGCAGAGCAAGATAATAGCTTAAGTCAACTTCAAATCTGTGAACAAGTGCAATTTTCTGTCAATACAAAAATGTGGTCTGTGGAGTGCTTGGGGCTTCTACATTAGACAGTAGTCTAAGCTGTGACTGTGACTTCTCTCAACTTAACCTAAGCCAGCCTACCTTAGCAATATTTGGCTTCAAGAATTAGAAAATGAACCATGCATATGCCTGTGTACAATATGATAAGGATACAAGTCGCATCATACCCAAGAAAGTTTGCAAACGGAATTTAAAATCAAACTAAATCTGCCCAACCTAGCCAAACCCAACCCAAAATATCTTGCCTATCACAGCCTAGCCTAACTTAATAATATATACAGTAGTACTTTGGTGTACGACTGCCTTAGAGTACGATTTTTTGGTATACGATTTCAAATTCATTGTAAAAATTGAATTGGTGTACGACGTTTTTCTTGGAATACGACATCTATTGGAATGTGTTTGGGTCGAACGAGAGCATGGTGGGGGGGCAACTGTTTAACAGTGTATCCCACCTACCAGCTCAGTGACGACCGCGCTTTAATTCTTTGTAAAGAATTTCAATGTTTTTTACTTTTTTTTAGTTTTGGTTTCTGAACATAAAAGTTCTTGTATATCATGCCATGGGTCCCCAGAAAGTCAGTGATAAAGTTCAACCTAAGACAATAGTTGCGAGGATGACAACAGAAGGAAAAACAAGAGATCATTCATAAACATGAAAATGGTATGCGGGTTGTTAATGTCTCTTCCTCATTAAGAAAATGTGTGCAGTATGGGAAGAACTGCAAAGTTCTGCTGAAAAGTGTCCCCCAGATAAAGCTGTAACAGGCTGTTGCATTAACCTTTTTAATGACAATGTGATGTCTCACTACAAATAAATGTTAAAACTCAGGGTAAAACAAGTGTCAATAGACAAGTTTTTAGCGAGAAACAAGCAGTAAACCACAAACAGTTCCTTGTGGTATGCCTGCAAAACGTAGGAGAGAGTACCCCAGAGAAGTCATCAGTGACATTATAATGGAAGGGGACCCCCCCTTCCAAACACTACCACCACTTCTCACCCCCCCCACCCTCCTCACCACCTTCCATATGGCAACTAGAGTCCTCAGTAAATGTAAGGTATACATACAGTACTGAATTTTAGTACAAAAAAAAGAGTGGTATTCATTATAAAATGTATTTTTAAATTAATATTTTTGGGGGGTGTGGAATGGATTAATTCAATTTACATTATGTCTTTTGGAAAATTAGTTTTGGTTATTTTTTTTTTTTTGCAGGGAAATTCCCCCCAAGCCTCTGGCTGGCCTTGGTGTACAACGCGTCTCTGGGAACGGATTATGATCCTCACTGAAGGTACCACTGTACAGCTATGGCATGTGCCATTTAGAAAACGAGCCTTGTCAAAATACACGTAAGATTTAACCATAGCTGTGATCATACCTCATTATGAGCTACGACAAAATCCATACGTGAACTGTCTAATGTACGAGACCACCTGCATCTCAACGTTTTGCTATAAAAAAAAATTGTCAACAATTAAAAAAAATGATTTTGTAATCATTGAGACCCAAACCTCAAGACATTTCATGGCAGGTTTTACAATCCACATGTGAACTGAATATTGTACGTGACCATCCTCCAAAGAATTCAATAAGGACCTCAAGAGTAGTTTTACCCCTCCATCACTCCTTTCTAACCTATCATACCCTAACAAAAAAAATTTTACTTTAATATATTATATTATATATTATTATATAATATATATATATATATATATATATATATATATATATATATATATATATATATACATATATACATATATACATATATTTATATACACACCGTGCACGGTGACTTTAGGGAGCCGGTCGGCCGAGCGGACAGCACGCTGGACTTGTGATCCTGTGGTCCCAGGTTCGATCCCGGGCGCCGGCGAGAAACAATGGGCAGAGTTTCTTTCACCCTATGCCCCTGTTACCTAGCAGTAAAATAGGTACCTGGGTGTTAGTGAGCTGTCACGGGCTGCTTCCTGGGGGTGGAGGCCTGGTCGAGGACCGGACCGCGGGGACACTAAAAAGCCCCCAAATCATCTCAAGATAACCTCAAGATACAGACGTAATGATGCAGCATCCTGGGATCTCTTAGGCTACACGCCCCCCCCCCCCCCACCCTGGGGTCACTACTGCCACCCACACAAACTACAAATTTCCCCGGGAAAACACATTTCTCATAAACATCAAAGCAGCATGTGTAAACCCGAGAGCATATACTAGGAGCCATCACACTGGCCACGGTGTTACACGTGCACGAGGGACGGGCACGGCTCCACCAGAGGCGGCCCCCAGCACGTGCACCTCTCACCACACTCCCTCAACCTCTCACGCCTCCCCACACTCATTATGCTCAGAGGTATGAGATGAACTCACCCAAGCTCATGTTGGTGATCATATCCGCGGCGTGATCTGCCATGGTGATGGAGTGATGAGCCAGGTGAGAGAGAGGATAAGAGAGCCAGCAGTGCCACCTCACCCCGCCACACCAGACACAACACTGACAGTGACGGGCTGCCAGCTGTTCCTTCCTTATATTACCGCCACCTCTTCACAAATAATATATAAAAAGTACAAGTTAATCGTATTCAATGCGAATTTATTTTTTTTATTATTCAGAATTGATTTATTTGTTTAGTAGCTAGCCAAATTAACGTTATTATTGTGGACATTATACGCGTGTTATTTTTCGTTTTGATTTTGTCTTCGACTTCGACTTCCCTTGTAATGAAATATGCTTGATAAACGTTAACGTATCTATATAATGTCTTTCATCAATACAATTTTACTGAAAATCCTTAAATTACTATTAGTATCATTATTATTATTATTATTATTATTGTTATTCTTATTATAAAACCTAATTATGTGAACGATGATGGACAGTGTTATGTCAATAATCTAAATTACATCATATTATTTCGTCATATAAATTTTTATTAGCGAAAACTATGAACTCGCACCTCTTATTTCATAGAATTAAACTATCAACAAACTACCCAAGCGTACTCTATATATACAATACAAACAGAGGTAGTGAAAGTAGAGCTGTGCCCTCCCCTTCCCTGGGGGTTGTTGCATGGGTGCTCGTCTCCACGGCACCCTGCAACGCCGGAACCTGCAGGTACACGCGCACATCCTTGTAATGCATCTTGCCTGCGTGACGCTCCCAGCTCCACTCTTGCGTCACACTACACTATACATATAGACAAAGGTTTACCATTAATTTGTAGGATATAAACTGACAATTGTTAATTTAATTAGCAAATAGCTTAGATGTAAATGTTATTTACATCAACAAAACGTACAGTATATTAATTGATTGTGTTAGGTGCTATATATCTAGGGCCCGGCGGCGTAAGGGTTACAGAATTATATAATGTGATTTAGGATGTTTACTATTTGTTCTTTAAGCTAAGATATTTACATCGATTCGTTTTGACCACTTATATAGTTATATAGTTATCCCCATCTTACATACGGTATCTGTGCATAAGGTTCAACCACTGCAAACTACCTCAAGTTCATTATTATTCAGCAAAAGTCTGCTATCAGAACTATAACAAACTCTGTCTTTAGACAACACACAACCCCTTTGTTTAAGTCCCTTAACATGCTAAACATACACTCACTCCACACATTTTCATGTGCTATCTACATGTACAAAACCTTGTTCCTAAATACTTATCTGGATCTGAAACTTTCCCTGTGATAGGTGTAATAGAACCCATGAGCACCACACCAGAAATATATCTCTCTTTGTTATCCTCAGAGTCAGACTATATCTGTGCAAACACTCCATGCAAATAAAAAGAACCAATCTATGGAACTCTATGTAAATAAATTTATGAAATGTGTTAATTACATGAACGTATACGTGTATAATAATAATAATAATAATAATAATAATAATAATAATACTGTAGTTACATAGAAGAATAGCAGCCACGCATGTGATACAAATATCCGTGAGTATAACACAAACATATTCCATGTGTGTGACACAAACATCCATGTGTGTGACACAAACATCCATGTGTGTATGACACAAACATCCACATGTGTGTGACACAAACATCCATGTATGTGACACAAACATCCACGTGTGTGTGACACAAACATCCATGTATGTGACACAAATATCCACGTGTGTGTGACACAAACATCCACGTGTGTGTGACACAAACATCCACGTGTGTGACACAAACATCCACGTGTGTGTGACACAAACATCCACGTGTGACAAAAACATCCATGTGTGTGACACAAACATCCATGTGTGTGACACAAACATCCACGTGTGTGTGACACAAACATCCAACATGTGTGTGTGACACAAACATCCATGTGTGTGACACAAATATCCACGTGTGTGTGACACAAACATCCATGTGTGTGACACAAACATCCAACATGTGTGTGTGACACAAACATCCATGTGTGTGACACAAACATCCACGTGTGTGTGACACAAACATCCATGTGTGTGACACAAACATCCACGTGTGTGACACAACATCCATATCTGTGTGACATAAACCTCCTAAGGAATAACTGAAAGGCTAACAAGGAAACTATATGTACATGGAATAAATGGGAGAATATGTGAATGGATAAAACATAGGTTAAAACATAGGAAACAAAGGGGCGTGCTAAATAGCAATGAATCTGACTGGAGAGATGTGCTAAGTGGAGTACCACAGGGGTCCATTTTGAGGCCAACCCTTTTTTGTTATATACATCAGTGACAAAGATGAGAATATTGCAAACCACATTATCAAATTTGCAGATGATACTAAGATCTATGGTAAAGTGGGAAGTGAAAATGATATTTAGACCTTACAAAGAGACCCACATGAACTCTACAAATGATCAGATGACTGGCAAATGCTGTTTAATATCGATAATGCAAGATCTTGCAAGTGGGGCATAACAACCCATTACCCAGCAGCAAATTGATGTAGAAAATAATCTTGGAGTCAGAATCCGTCATTCACTGAAAGTTGTACAAGTGTGAGCGGCAGTATAAAAAAGCTAACCAACCCCTAGGAATAAACAAACGTATCTTTGTCTTTAAGGACAAGAAGATAGTCATTCAAGTGTTTAAGTCTTTGGGGCGCCCCCACCTGGATTATTACATCCAGACATGGATAACTCATCTTGAGAAGGACACAGCTGCTCTGGAGAAGGTGCAACACCGGGCAACAAAAGTCCTTTCAGAGCTAAGTCATCTTTCTTATCAGGAACGGTTAAGAGCCACAGGGCTAACAACACTGCAGACCAGGCATGACAGGGCGGATCTCATTGAAACTTTTAAAATACTGTACTTTCGAGGATGTTGATCCGAACAATTTCTTCACAGGGTCAGATGTAACACGAACAAGGAACAACGGTTTCAAGCTCAACAAGCCACACTGTAGGAGTAAGAACAGGAGATGCTTTTTCACTTATAGGGTTATAAACTCATGGAACCGCCTACCCGCCGAAGCCAAAAATGCCAAAACTCCGTTAAATTTTAAAATTCAACTAGAAAAAATCATCAAGGCAAATGGGGGGGGGGGAGGCTTTGACAAGCCCTCGGTTTCCTGTCCTCGTCGAGGCCACTAGTGTTAGTAAATTCAGGTAAATATTAACAAGCCCATATTTTTTGTTGGTGGCCAGGTCAAAGGAAATTAACAGCAGCTGTACCTCTCTTCCGGCTTTATTCACGCACTGCTTGTACAATGAATAAAATGAATAATACAGCGAAACCCAGAATGAATAATGGACGGGAGAAGCTGTGTAAAGGTGGGAATTAGGTCAGTAACCGCTCCAGACCTGGAGAAAGGTGGCTCGTGACAGAGAACGGGTCAGCTTCTTCTTGTTTTAGGTTCAGCTGCTTGGAATACAAGTTGCAAGTAGCACGGGCTATGGCGAGCCCCTAGTGGATTTACATGGCACAGGAGCGGGGCAAGTAGCACGGGCTATGGTGAGCCCGCAGTGGACTTACCTGGCACAGGAACGGAACTGTACTCTGTGATGGGTGAGCGGCTGCAAAAGCCTATATAGTGGCGATTCGTGCTGGTTTTCACATTCCAGTGGTCCTTTACTTTTATTAATGTAGTTGTGTACACTTGTATTTTAGGAGTCCCTGTGGCGTAGTGGTAATACACTCGCCTGGCGTTTACAGTTACTCCATTTATCATCATTCTATTATGCATGAGAACCGCACGTCTATGGGTCATCCAATAATGTTAGCAGACTTCTAGATGTTACCACTGCTAGGCTTAGGCTCGGCTACAAGTACCTCTGGGAGTTTGTAACATCTGCTGATGTAGATTTGACTAAATGTAAACTCTGTCAGCAGAACTATTCGCATACTTTGCGTCATTATATAATGGATTGTGAAAAATTGCGGAATTTAGAGATAACACCATCAATAGTGTCCAAGAAATGTGTAAGTACTTCATTCACAATGATGTGCTGCCCGAAATTTTAGCGAAGTATCCAAAATTTGCTTACTGTCGGTAATGCATGCACATGACTGTAAAGCTGCCGCCCAGTTGGGTGGGTGTGGAGCAAGACTAGTAACTGTGTGACTCACTATAGATGTAAAGTGCCTTGTATAGTGACTGTTGTGAGCCTCTTGTAGTGTCACTTGTGACACCTCTTTGTGTCACTTGTGACACAAAGATTCTTGATGTGTGTATTTGTGTGGATGATTAGATATGTATGTGTATGTATATGTGTATACGTATATATATATGTACATGTATGTATGAGGGTGTGTACATGTGTATACAACATTGATAATTTTGTAACTAGCGTCAAACATTGTTATTTGTTTAGCTAAACGAACTAGAGGGTTCAGTTCCTGAACCGATTATGTGCCTCTGTATCCTTTACACCACCGCCCACGGGATGGGTATGGGGTGCATAATAAAGAAAGAAATTGAATTGGCGTTTTACGAGCGCCTTGGCCTGGGTTCGTATCCTGGCCGGGGAGGCTTCACTGGGCGTCAATCCTTAACTGTAGCCTTTGTTTATCCAACAGTAAAATGGGTACCTGGTTGTTAAAGGATTCGGCGGGTCGTCTTCCCGGTAATATTAGGTTTAAGTCCAATGAAACAATAATAAACATGACTGAGAGTACTCAGGGTATGGGTAACGATGTGTATCAGTGCTATACCGACGGTTCTGTAGAAGAAGGTGGACGATGTACCGGATGTGCAGGTAATATATTTAAACAATCTTCTCTCGTATATACAACAATGAAGCGCGTCAATGATTGGGCAAGTACAACTCAAACCCAACTTGCAGGCATATACCTTGCCACGGAATTGTTAAGACAATGACAGTGGACTAATATACTGTGACTTGCAGAGTGCACTCCTGGCATTGAAGCACATAGTAAGTAGTAACATCCTGAAAATAGTCAGTGATATTCGAAAAAATGTTTTAGCTGCTAAAGAAAACAAATTTCAAGGTAAATTCCTTTGGATACTATCACGTGTTGGTATCTCAAGGCATGAATGACACTGTTGACATGCTTACAAAGACAGTCTGTAGAAAACCAGTAATAAAAACTGATATACTGATTTACTTGCCCGAAACGCTGCTCGTACTAGTGGCTTTACAAGATTGTAAATACTATGCTATGTATTCTCACAAACCCAATGTACCTTCTTGTATATAAATAAATAAATAAATAAATAAATAAATAAATAAATAAATAAATAAATAAATAAATAATAAATAAATAAATAAATAAATAATAAATAAATAAATAAATAAATAAATAAATAAATAAATAAATAAATACAGGTGTTTCATTAGCAGTGACAAAGAGAATACTTAAATGAATACATAATGAAAATCTCACATAGCACTGCGGGCTCACCATAGCCCGTGCTACTTGGAACTATGTTCCAGGTAGCGAATCTTTAATAACAATGAAAATCTCACTGACCTAACAAATTCACAAAGGCCTAAAAGTTGTAGCATTAAACAGTATGATAAATATCGTGAGGAGACATTCATATATGGAACTAATAGTGTAAGAACTCAGCAATATGATGTTATAGTGGCCAGAATGCGCCTGGGATATAGACGTATCTGGCAGCTTTCTCAAAACCCAAATGTCGAATACACCATGTGTCAACTTTGTGAAAGAGTCGAATGCACCATATGTCAACTTTGTGAAAGAGTCGAATGAACCATGTGTCCACTTTGTGAAAGAGAAAACATGCACTCCCTTGAACATTATATTGTAGAATGTCCCATATTGACTGACTTCCGTCCTCCTGGGCTGAGGTATGCTGAACTCTGTAAATACTATATGAGTACTGGAACACTTGATGATATATTGGACTTGTACCCAAGATTGACCATGTAATACATCTGTTATACAATGTATTGTACCTATACAATATGTAATACATCTGCTATACAATGCATGTACTTATAACCTGAGCTTGTAAAAGCATCTTAATCACCTTCAGTTGTTAAGTGTTTAATATCACACTAGTGTGTTTAATATCACACTAGTTTCTACAGAAGCTATCTTACCCTGTCAAAGTAGGAGAGACATAGGTGTATGTATGTATATGTGGATATGTGTATGTATATGTGTGTATATATGTATATGTATGTGTGTTTGTATACAGGGTGTGTGGAAGCTGGTCAGAATTGCATTTCACCTTTGTAAACGTACGTTAATAACGCTATGTAAAAAGCTGTTTTTTGAACATTGTTTTTAATTCGAACACTGTTTATGTAGGACAGTCGTAAATCTGTGTACTTATGTTTGTAGGTTAGATTAACATTCATAAATCACTTCAATCACCTTCTGTGGTTGATTGTTCTGTTAAATCACTGAATTATATGTTTAACAGATCTCTAACACTGTCCATGGAGGAGAGAAGAAAATGTATCATTACTCGGTACAGACATCACTCGGTACCCCTACTCAAATCTCTGAATATGTTAGATATTAAGTCACTACACATTCTCTCATGTGTATTATACATATATAAAACGCTGAACTGTAATGCCAATCCTGACCTCAAAAGCTTCATTGAAGGTTGTAACAGAACCCATGAGCACCACACCAGAAACAAATACAGTTTTGATAATCCAAGAGTACGACTTAATCAAACTAGAAATGCTCTACAAATCAAGGGACCCAGAATGTGGAATGACCTTCCCAACCATGTTAAAGACTGTACCTCTCTCAACCAGTTTAAGATAAAAACGAAGCACTACCTAATAAATTCCCTGTAACCCACCTTACCCTTCTATTGTCAACCCGTGTCTGTTTTTTTAAACAACGCTGTTTGTCGACCTAATTGTATTTGTGCTGCTTTTTCTGCCATGTTCCCCCCTTTTTATTTTTATTTTTATTTTTAATTGTTCTCAACACATTTTATACTTTAATCTCAATTAGTATTAAGTTTTAGTCTTGAATGTTTTTCCTGCCCGAAACGCTTTGCGTAATAGTGGCTTTAGGCATTGTATGTACTAGCTCTATCTATAAATCTATCAATTTTTGTAAAACCTCTTGTATGTATTACCTTACCTGAATAAACATTTATTTATTTATTTATTTTATTTGTATATATTCTGTTTGGCATTGTAAACGTGTGGCCACGTTTGTGGTAGAAAAAACAACTTTTAACCAGACCAGGATTCGAACCCCCGCCGCCCAAGATTTCTCCGTGGCGTGCAGCGACCAGTGTTATGGTTCTCTGTACACCATGGGGTGACCCTGGGCGGTGGGGATTCGAATCCTGGTCGGGTCAATAAGATAAGAAAGATATTTATTTATTCAGGCAAAAAGGTATATACATTGAAAATGAGTTACAAACATACTGCAGGATTAATAGACGGATCCAGTACATACAATGCCTGAAGCCACTAATACGCACAGCTTTCGGGCAAGGTGTGGAGGGAAAACTTAGACTAAAACTTAATACTAATTGAGATCAAAAGCATAAATTGAATTGAAAAAAAAGGAAAAAATAAAAAGAGAACGATAATAATTTCATGATGGATAGAGCAACAGAACAGTTAGTTAGTTAGTTTAGTTCATTTATTATGCACCCCATACCCATCTTGTGGGCGGTAGTGGAAAGGGTTACAGAGGCACATAATGGGCTCAGGGACTGAACCCCACAATTCATTTAGCTAAGCAAGTTACAATCTTGATGAGCTAGTTACAAAATTCAATATAAGTCGTCACATCAACAATGGGTTCGAGATCGACCTCAAGTACAGGTTCTAAATTAAGCAACTGACATATGTGGAGAGTTAGTGTCAAAATTATATGTTTGTCCTGCACACCGCCTCCCTTCCAGTGGACAGCGGTGGATTAGGTTACAATCACTCAGTTACTTCCTACAGTTAGCAAACTGGGGATATTTGGCTAAAATTTCTGGTAGCAGATCATTTAGAATGAAATATTTACACATCGATGGAACATTGGTTATAGAATTGTCTCTAAATTCACGTATCTTTTCGCACTCCATCACTTAGTGACGGAGGGTGTGGGAATAATTTTGTTGGCACAGTTTACATTTGGTCAGGTCTACATCGGCTGATAATGAGAATTCCCAGAGATACTTGTAACCGAGTCTAAGCCGAGCAGCAGTAAACATCTAGAAGTCTGCTGATTTTATTGGATTGATCCATAGATGTGTGGCTCCTCTTGCATGATAGTATGATGATAGATGGAATTACTGGTGTCAATTCAACTTTGCCTCAGATCTACAAGATCTTATTGAAGTTCTCGGTGTACTGCTGCACTCAGATTGCTCATTGACAATCCAAGGTTACACTCAACGGCTCTTTTAAATGCAGATTCTTTGGCTAACTTATCAGCTCTATCATTCATTCAGAGGCTAACATGAGATGGAGACCACATGAAATGGACTCTGTTACCATCCTTAATAATTTTGTTGTATTTGTGTCTAGCTTCGGACACGAGCATGTTACAGTTATGTCTTAAAGAGTTGAGAGCATTTAAGGATGATAAAAGGAGTCACTTACAATTAATGTATCAAGTTTGGAGACTTGTACACTTTTCAGTGCAAGGATCAAGGCAAATAGTTCGGTCTGAAGGGTATAGAGGCCCAATTGTTTTATACGGACTCCCCACTCAACGTACAAGACATCGCCCATTGTCAGAACAACTGCACTTCCAGCTGCACCCGTGGTGCGGTGTAGGGAACCATCAATGTATATGATTTGAGAGAGAGAATGCTCTGTGGACAGAGCATCAATATGGCTTAAGGCGTTGAGCTTTGCCTCAAGACGCAGCTTGGGCTGATCTCTAATTTGCTTCTTGGGTGGAAAGGGAGGGATTAAAACTGGAAAGGGTGTAACCACCCACGGTGCAGGAAAGTGCCGTTGTTGTTTCTCTTGGTTCAAATCATGAACCCCATACATTCTGAGGTTGAGTTCCAGTTTTTGTTATCCATTTGGAACAATGCTGATCTTCAATAAAGAATTTCTCGAGGGCTTCTGTGCAAGGATTAGGATGAGTTTAACAGCCTCCGTGGTGTAGTGGTAAGACACTCGCCTGGCGATTCCCCGAGCGCTATGTCATGGGTTCGTATCCTGGCCGGGTAGGATTTACTGGGCGCAATCCTTAACTGTAGCCTCTGTTTAACGCAACAGTAAAATGTGTACTTGGATGAAAAAACGATTCTTCGCGGCGGGATCGTATTCCCAGGGACCTGCCCGAAACGCTACGCATACTAGTGGCTGTACAAGAATGTAACAACTCTTGTATATATCTTAAAAAAAAAAAAAAAAAAAAAAGTTAGCCTAAGCATTTTTATACCAATTTGACAGTTAATTTCAGTAACACGATCAACAACGCTCAGAATATTAAGTTCCTTTCTCATATTAAGTATCTTTGTGGTACGAGGGCACCCAAGGATTATCCTCAGGGGCTTCGTTCTGCAATTTTTTCAAGCTTGGAGAGCCCACTCGTGGGCTCCGGCCAGCTCATCCACCCTCCTTGTGAGACACCATTTGGAGAAGTGGTTCTCCAGATGACGACTCTGCTCCTTAAATTGGTTGAGAGGAGGTACAGCCTTTGACATGATTGGGAAGGTCATTCCACATTCTGGGTCCCTTGATTTGTAGAGCATTTCTAGCTTGGTTAAGGTGCACTCTTGGAATATTCAGTAGGTATTTGTTTCTGGTTCGTTTTGTACCACGGTAATTTGGCTGTTATATCTGTATCATCATGAATTATATTTGTGTTAGATGAAATCCATACATAACAGGTGGGTGGGGGTAGGACCATATGGTGAGTGTGGGGTGCAACCATGGGGTGGGTTGTGGGGGTGAAAGCATAGAGTGGGTGTGGGGTGAAAGCATGGGGTGGGTGTGGGGTGCAAAGCATGGGGTGGTGTGGGGTGCAACCATGGGGGTTGGGTGTGGGGTGAAAGCATAGAGTGGGTGTGGGATGCAAAGATGGGGGTTTGTGTGTAGGGTGCAAGCATAGGGTGGGTGTGGGGTGCATAGTATGTGGGGGATGGGTGTGAGGTGAAAGCATGTCGTGCGGGTGGGGATGGAGGGATTAGTTGAGTGGGTGTGCACGGAAGGGGTGGAGAGTGTCAGGCGTAGAGCCCCACCACTGAGCACGGCACCACACCAGCAAGCCACTATAGGCTGTGGAATACGACTAAAATGTTAGAAGCCTCGGTCCTAGACACATTAATGCTCCGAGATGAGTCGCCCGCTACCACAGCTGCTCGGTACCCAGGAACCGCCTACCCGCCCCAAGCCGTAAATGCCAAATTCTGTTGGGTTTCATAATACAACTGGGAAAAGATCATCAGGGCAAATTGGGGAACCTTTGACAGCCGCCGGTTTCTTGTCCTTGCCGAGGCCACTAGTTTTAGTGGCCCCTCAGGTAAATCCAGGTAATGTGCCGATCATGATAATTACCCTTACCTCCCACACCTGTTGACACAAGAACTTGAATATATTCGAGGGAAACAGCCACACAGTACACAATTCAAGGATCAAATACAGATCAGAAAACCCCTAAAAACATAAAAAGAACTGTGCATAAGTTGACCAGATCACACACTAGAAAGTGAAGAGACGACGACGTTTTCGGTCCGTCCTGGACCATTCTCAAGTCATCGGACTTGCTATCGTCCGCCTGCTATCATAACTCACCATAGTCCACATTTCTACAACTTTTCCCTCATCTGTGCCTCTCCATTATCATTACTCAAAGAGTCCATTACACCTCTAGACACATTTGTGGGATACATATTTATCAACAAAATGTAATGTATTGTTGGATATATTGCCTCCTATGACACACTGGTCATTACTGTTATGTTTTATAAGAGAAAGCCGTTGCTTATCGTTACTACAATGATGCTCTCACTAAGCGGGTGAGAGCGGCGAACTGAGGTCAGCAGGTCAGGTGAAGATGAGTGCAAGACGGGCAGCTTTGTGCGTGACGCAACAAGTGAAGCAGGTCGAGAGAGAGAGGCTTGGGATGGGAGGGAGAGGGGGGGTATGGGGAGCGTTTGGAGCGGAAGGAGGAAGGGAGAATGGGCAGGAGAGAAGGGAAGGTAGTGCCCACAGTACGAAGATGATGGGGCGTACCTAAGTGTAAGCTGGTTTGTTAATAGTTGGATGATTAGACAGAGGCGAAACACTACACACTAAACACTTCAATCAATATATCAACAACCACCTTACACTTCAGTACATAGTATTAGCTTTACAAACAGATAAGGATATCCAACTCACGCTCCACTTACTGCGCCAGCCAACATCACTTCTCCTCATTCAACACCGTTATAATTCCCGTTATCGGGAACAGGAACCCTGTTTATAAATATATATTATATATATATATATATATATATATATATATATATATAGATATATATATTATATATATATATATATATATATATATATATACATGCGAACAAGGCCTGAATGGTCCCCAGGACTATATGCAACTGAAAACTCACACCCCAGATATATATATATATATATATATATATATAATATAATATATATACTATATATATATATATATATATATATCTGGGTGTGATATATATATAGATATATATAGGTAGATATATATATCTACTCACACCTTCTGGGGTGTGAATTTTCAGTCGCATATTGTCCTGGGGACCATTCAGGCTTGTTCGCATTTGTGTTCCTCATGTGTTGCCCCAAAAAATGAGGTGATTTGATAAAATGCTATGCCCAAGATTACCATCCGAGTGCCGGCGGGGCGGGGAAGTGGTTCAAATAGCTTCGGCTATCACTTCCTTTATGTCCTGGTCGTGATGGTCAAGCGATTAAGGCGTCCCTGTACATACCAGTTGCATTGCTCCTGGCAGTATGGTTCGAGTCACTTCTGGGGTGTGAGTTTTCAGTTGCATATAGTCCTGGGGATCATTCAGGCTTGTTCGCATATATATATAATATATATATATATATTATTAATATGACCGAAAAAGTAAGATTAATAATTCTAACACGATTTTCTCAATTTTCCTGATGTTTGTTTTTACTGATGACGGTAAATGAAAAATCAATTCTCCAAAATTCATTCTTTATTTCTTAGTCCTGACGCGACACTTGAGCGCGTTTCGTAAAAACTTATTACATTTTC
>WNGS01072847.1:11399066-11413128 GCA_020271785.1 Procambarus virginalis
ATAAACCTAATACACTTTCTGGTTTTGGTCTAATACAATCTGATTTAATATTTAATGTAAGAAAGGTATACTAACAATATTCTAATAGAAATCTGGCACCCAAATTTAACAATGATTGTGATGCTACTTATTGCCGACTCCTAATATTTCTAGACGTTTCTCACAAGAGTGGTCTGATGCAAAAACCACATGTTTATTACACCAGTGACCTCTGAATCTCATCTATTTACCATTATTTAACAGTGGAATTATTTATGCCACATCTTGTTTCCCTCCAGCAAGGTTAACTGGTCACTTGGGGATTCCTCCACACGTCCACTATTCCTAAACCTCAAACAGTTGCGCACACAACCAAGTGATGCACATCATCTACAGTGAGCTCAGATGTTCTGGCACTCACAGATGCAGTCTGGACTCTCAACCTCAATAGCACTCATTACCACGCTTTGTACCAGAAAGATTTATAGTGGCACAAAACAATGTAGTAAAAAAAGAAATATCTCAAGTGCATTCAAAAAATTCCAAATCCACTTACTGTACCTGTTCGAGCAAGACATTGAAGTTCTTCAGTGAAGGTAGAAATTAACACCTTGTGTCAAGTTGCTATTTATATAAATTTAATGGTACAATTAAAGTAATGAGATGTAATGTTTTTGACCAGCCCCATTAATATAATGAATCTGCATGCATTTGAAGCCTTATTTTCTCTAAATTTCTATTCCCTTAATTTAGTAGTCATCTAAACCATTCAAGACAGTTAAAAAACCAGAGGAAATACTCTAAAACTTTATTTTAAGCTACAATCAAATTTTATTAAAAAAGGCTTTCAATATATCTCGTGCAGTTTCTGCCTTTGCAAAAAAATGTACTATGTTCAAATGAAAATGTACAGATAAATTACTGTACTAACTATATATAGCAAGATGAAAATGTTTATAACTTCCAAGGGAATTGGAGGACTAAGAAAACTAAAGGAAATTTTAGAAGTGTTAATGTCCAGTACGTAAAATGAAGCTTGAATAATTACATTAATAACATCAGATTTTTAGAACATGAATCTTTGGATAATACAATTTTATGCCATGAAAAAATTATCTGTAAACTGTATCCAGTACAAATTAATGAAAATAGGTAAAAATAATTAAATACATAAATAGTTTAAATTATGAATATTGAATATTTATTCAAACATGTACAACTACACAATCAAAACCATTACCATTTTATAAGTACCTGTTCAAATCACTCAAGAATAACAATTATTATGAATTAAATACCGACCTATTAATAAAGGACATACAACAGCATTTTTTTTAAGATATTGGACTATCAATTTTCATCATGGTGTGCAACGTCCAACAAATCTTGGATATAAAGTCGCTTCACGGATGTGATGGCGGTTGGCAATCCAGCATAAAAAGCGTTCCAGCCCCAAGCCATAACCACCATGAGGGCATGTACCATACAGGCGCTGTTAAAGAAAAATGCAAATGAGGTGAATTTATACAACATATGCAATACATAATATATACATACAAGAGGGAGGGAGGAAGGGGAAGGGAAGAGAGAAACCCATACTCTAAAATCTTTAGTACATACAGCTACGGACAGAATGCATAAAATGAGAACCGTTGTATCTAACATGTCCAATTTTTCTATTAAAGGATTCTAGAAGGCCTTTACTAAAACAATATCAACCTAACATAATGTACCATAAAGTCTGGGTAAGAGAAGTCGTGTCGTCATCCATGCATCAACCAATTTAAAGGTTTGGGACCTGGAACCAAGGACTACCACCTACCAGGGCAGCCAGGGAGGCCGAGCGCGGGCCAGTGCCGGAAGGGTGTGTCGTCCCCAGCGGTGCTCCCCCTTTTCAACAGGGGAGTCCTACTACATCGTCCATTCTCCCACACTGGTGCTAAGACACCATTCCCCCCTATCGCCCCAGCCTTGGCACCCAACCATCCACTCAGGGCGGCCCCTCACGGGCGACCCCTCCAGCGGGTGGTCCGATGGCTCACAAGGCCACTACATGGTGCCTTTCAGCACGTACACCACCCAAAGAGGGGGCAGGAGAGGGGGCACAGGCCACCCACACCGGTCCCAGGGAGGTGTACGTGAGCCCCTCACCACGGAGGGGCGTCCCTGGAAACACAAACCGAAACTGTCTCTATTTTCCGCTTGTTACAACTTGCAATAAAGTGGTTACATCTTGGCTTAACGTGTTTATGACGTATTAGAACGTTGTTACAACTTGCTATATTGGTTATTATAACTGGTTAGGTGTTAAAACTTGTTCGAACGTTGTACCAACGTCGTAGTTTCGGTGTGTGTTTGGCGGGGTGATGCATCAAATGAACAAATCCAACTCTTTTGACCATGTCATAGCTCAGTCGATGAAGGTAGCACCTGGGATGATCTCGGACGTAGGTTCGAATCCTCGTCACGGCCCTTGTGGATTTGTTCATATTATACATCATGCTATTGTGATTTCTGTGTGTTATGGCATTACTCTCCAGGTTTTCTACCCATTTAGTATTAACTATTTTTTCTGTTTTGATTACCACACTTGTTAATGATATGGGTCTATAATTTCGAGGGTCTTCTCTACTACCATTTTTATATATTGGAACTATGTTTGCCTTTTTCTGTATTATCTGCTAAGGTTCTTGTGTACAAGGATGTCTGGGATATTAATTGGAGTAGAATGCTCAGCTCAGTTGCACATTCTCGCAGCACCCAAGGTGAAACTCCATCTCGTCCATCTTGCTTTATTTCTTCCTAGACCTTTGAATAATTTTTCCACTTCATCTTGAGATACCTAAATGTATTCTATAGTGTTCTTTGGAATACTGTAGTTTCAAAGCGCTACAGAGCACCACTTGGTTTCCGAACCCCTTGGGGGCGAGACCCGTCGGTTAACGTGTAAGTTCGTAAATGAGAAATAGAGGGAAAAAATAAACAAGAAATGTAAAAATAAATTTTTCTGAAAAATGTATGAAAAAACTCTAGGGGGGGAACAATCTACAGGTTCATATCTCAAATGCGACCGTATTTTCTTTGTACTCACCAATAATTGAAGTCCTGATCAGCTTTATATAAGTCCTTAATTGTTGCTAGCTGATTATTAGGACGTCTGGCAAACATCCTCTTGATGTTTCCTGCTAGCCTGCAGGCACTTCCTGCCAGCCAGCCAGCCTGCAGTCACTTCCGGCCGGCCAGCCAGCCTGCAGTCACTTCCGGCCGGCCAGCCAGCCTGCAGTCACTTCCGGCCGGCCAGCCAGCCTGCAGTCACTTCCGGCCGGCCAGCCAGCCTGCAGTCACTTCCGGCCGGCCAGCCAGCCTGCAGTCACTTCCGGCCGGCCAGCCAGCCTGCAGGCACGTCCTGCCAGCCAGCCAGCCTGCAGGCACATCCTGCCAGCCTGCAGGCACATCCTGCCAGCCTGCAGGCACATCCTGCCAGCCTGCAGGCACTTCCTGCCAGCCAGCCAGCCTGCAGGCACGTCCTGCCAGCCAGCCAGCCTGCAGGCACGTCCTGCCAGCCAGCCAGCCTGCAGGCACGTCCTGCCAGCCAGCCAGCCTGCAGGCACGTCCTGCCAGCCAGCCAGCCTGCAGGCACGTCCTGCCAGCCAGCCAGCCTGCAGGCACGTCCTGCCAGCCAGCCAGCCTGCAGGCACGTCCTGCCAGCCAGCCAGCCTGCAGGCACGTCCTGCCAGCCAGCCAGCCTGCAGGCACGTCCTGCCAGCCAGCCAGCCTGCAGGCACGTCCTGCCAGCCAGCCAGCCTGCAGGCACTTCCTGCCAGCCAGCCTGCAGGCACTTCCTGCCAGCCAGCCTGCAGGCACTTCCTGCCAGCCAGCCTGCAGGCACTTCCTGCCACCCAGCCAGCCTGCAGGAACATCCTGCCACCCAGCCAGCCTGCAGGCACATCCTGCCACCCAGCCAGCCTGCAGGTACATCCTGCCAGCCAGCCAGCCTGCAGGCACATCCTGCCAACCAGCCTGCAGGAACATCCTGCCAGCCAGCCAGCCTGCAGGCACATCCTGCCACCCAGCCAGCCTGCAGGCACATCCTGCCAACCAGCCTGCAGGCACATCCTGCCACCCAGCCAGCCTGCAGGAACATCCTGCCAGCCAGCCTGCAGGCACATCCTGCCACCCAGCCAGCCTGCAGGCACATCCTGCCACCCAGCCAGCCTGCAGGAACATCCTGCCAGCCAGCCTGCAGGCACATCCTGCCAGCCAGCCAGCCTGCAGGTACATCCTGCCAGCCAGCCAGCCTGCAGGAACATCCTGCCAGCCAGCCTGCAGGAACATCCTGCCACCCAGCCAGCCTGCAGGCACATCCTGCCAGCCAGCCTGCAGGCACATCCTGCCAGCCAGCCTGCAGGCACATCCTGCCAGCCAGCCTGCAGGCACATCCTGCCAGCCAGCCAGCCTGCAGGCACATCCTGCCAGCCAGCCAGCCTGCAGGCACATCCTGCCAGCCAGCCTGCAGGCACATCCTGCCAGCCAGCCAGCCAGCCTGCAGGCACATCCTGCCAGCCAGCCTGCAGGCACATCCTGCCAGCCAGCCAGCCTGCAGGCACATCCTGCCAGCCAGCCAGCCTGCAGGCACATCCTGCCAGCCAGCCAGCCTGCAGGCACATCCTGCCAGCCAGCCAGCCTGCAGGCACATCCTGCCAGCCAGCCTGCAGGCACATCCTGCCAGCCAGCCAGCCTGCAGGAACATCCTGCCAGCCAGCCAGCCTGCAGGCACATCCTGCCAGCCAGCCTGCAGGCACATCCTGCCAGCCAGCCTGCAGGCACGTCCTGCCAGCCAGCCTGCAGGCACATCCTGCCAGCCAGCCTGCAGGCACATCCTGCCAGCCAGCCTGCAGGCACGTCCTGCCAGCCAGCCATCCTGCCTCCCTCCCTGCCATCATGCTAACGGGTAGTGTGTGTTAGGCTTATCTTCGGGAGTGAGCCGGTCTCTCCCCCACCACCAACAAACCACCCCCCCTACATCCCATACTCTCTTTTAAAGGTCACGCATCACACTACCACTCCAAGCCAGCCAGCCAGCCAGCCAGCTAGCCATCAGCCAGCCAGCTAGCCATCAGCCAGCCAGCCAGCCAGCCAGCCTTTCCCTCCCTCCCTAATTCTCACTACTTCCCTCCTACTTCCTACCTCCTAGCATCTCTCCCTACCTCCCCCTCCCTCCTGGCATCTCTCCCTCCCTCCCTTTGACTAATTCTCCCCCTCTCTCACAGATTCTCCTCTTCTCTCATACTGCCTCCCACCTAAGCTCCCTCATCCATCCACCCACCAGTCAGCCATCACTGACGCAATGCGTGCATTTGGAGCCAACATGGTGCACAGATGTTTCTTGATTGTGCAGATATGTAAAACAAAAGCACAGAATGAACATTCCAGCCTTATGACAATTCAAAATAATAGGAATAATAGGCCGTGAATCTGTGAAGTCACAGTGGGCAAACTGGACCATCTCCCACCCACCACCACAGGCCGGTGTGACGCTTGGCGGACCCTTTCCTACCCAAACTTTGTTCGGGTAGCATGACTCCCCAACCCCAATCGGGAAACTGGAAGTTTCGGATAACTAAAGTTCGGAAACCAAGTGGTGCTCTGTATGTGAAAAAGAATGTTGGGAAGATGGCACATCACGAGCGTAACTCTCTAAAAAATCCACAAGGGTCGTGTTCATTTGATGCATCACGCTATTGTGATTTGTGTGTGTAGTGTAACTCTCAGCCTGTAACTACACTCTGGTACAGTAATTACATACTACTAAGGAGAAAGATAAAAAGATGCAAACTGGAACAAGAACAGCATTCCCCTCTGTTGGCAATGGAAAACTGCATAACAACTTATGCACTCAAATCTATCCCAAGAACAACAAAGAAGACTATGTAGAGAAATGAAAACAATTGAGCTAGTCATAAATAATAATGAAATCCAGGAGAGGTAGAGAGAACAAAAGGCCACAAGTGAGAGATATAGAGTATTTTGGATTCCTATGTAAAATCTAGAACAAAAACTACAGTACATCCTGCATTGGGGCCCTTGCACAAGGGTGATGAAACCTTCACAGATGATGGCAAAGAAATAAATGAAATACTAAGGTTACAGTACGATTCTGATTTCAGTGAACCCCCTGAACACATTGCAGAACAATGATCCAAACAAATTCTTTATGAACAATGATCCAAACAAATTCTTTATGAACAATGATCCAAGCAAATTCTTTATGAATGTGACACTACCAACAAACAACATCATATGTCACCCTAACCCCACTGGACTTCGAAGTAGCCAGACAGCATGCCCATACATGCACTTTGTACCAGACCCAGACTCCTGGAATTCCATATTCATAAAAAAAAACTATCACAGGCCTTAAACATCTTTTGGAGAGGGAGCCTAGATACTGGCATCATCCCCGACATACTTAAAACAGCCGAGATCGTGACATTTCACAAAGGAGGTAGTAAAGCCGATGCAAAATATTAGACCAACAGCTCTAACATTGCACATCATAAAATTCTTTGCAAGAGTGCTGAAAAGATTACAAAACACATGGAATCAGTGTCTACATAAGCCTCAGAACAGGGTGCTCCTGCCTCTCACAATTGCTAGACCACTATGACATGGCCTTAGATTCCATGGAAGACAAACAAAATGCTGATGTAATATAAACAGATTTTGACAAATGTGACCAGAGTGTTATTGCACACAAAATGTGCACAAAAGGAATTACTGGCAAAGTAGGGAGATGGATCTTTAACTTCCTAACGAACAGAATCCAGAGTGTAATAGTCAACAAAGTGAAATCCGAATCATCCATGTGAAAAGCTCAGTCCCTCACGGTACCGTTACTTAATCCAGTACTTTTCCTTATCTTCACACCAGACAAAGGTTACAAACTATAGTACTGTATCATCCTTTGCAGATGACTAGCATTTTCGTGAGAGTGGACAATACAGAGGACACAGCAAACCTCCAATAAAATGTTAATCAGGTCTTTCAATGGGGCAAAGAAAATAACATGATGTTTAATGACGATAAGTTCCAATTAATGCACAGTGAAAAAAAAATTAACACTTCCGTCCGGCGGCGACGCAGTCTGCATCAATAAATAAATTGACGGATGTCTACTGGTGACGTATGTTGCGTCAAAATTTTAAATATTTGTTAAAATTATTTTTTTATCTGATCATTATGGGAAGAGTTTTAAAATGTGCACCAATGTCTTCCCATTTTCTGTGATGGCCCATTTGGCATCAAGGCACCGCCACCTATGCGGTAGGCCCATTGTTATTGTCTCTCCGCTCGTGACCACTGTGGCCTCCCCTTGCGTCCAAAACGTGTGCAGGTTCCAGCCATTTTCCTTGGCTATGTATGTTACTGTGTCTTTAAACACACTACATTTACTCCAAGATGGATCGTGATCAAGAACAGAACCATTCCAGGACAAAAGCAGTGAGAGAAACACATCCGAGGGAGAAGCTAAGTAGTGTTCACCATAAGTACAGCCGAGAGAGAGAGAGAGACACCAACAAAATTCCAGGCTGTAGTTGAAGAATTTTCTGATCTTGAGAGTACCAAAAGTGAGTGATGTAGATAGTGAAGTCGTTGAAACAAACAGCAGGTGAGGATGAAATTCAAAGTGAGGGGAGTGAGGATTCTGATGTTCATATCGCCACACGTGCAGAGTCTGCTATTAGAACTCTTACTGCACTTACCACTTGTACCCAACATACCCCAACCACCAGTTCTGGTAAAGCTTGGTCTACTGACAACACAAACATTTTTAGATAATTTTACAGGAATACCAGGCTTGATTGTACCAGTACTTAGCACTCCTCTGGGATTTTTACAGTGATTTCTGATGCAAGATTTGCTGCAATTTAGGTATATGAAACAAACTTGTGTGCTACACAAAACATGTCCAATGTTTCTGACAACTCAAACAATAAGTGGGATGAAGCAAGTGTAAAGGAGTTTGCCAGATATTTGGGACTGATGATGTAGATGGACACTATAAAGTTGCCAACACTGAGAATGTACTGGCAAACAGGTAAATTTGGCATGTACCTTCTTTCAATACTTTTATAACTTCAAAATTATATGAATCGATTGCAAAGTTTTTCATATTCATAATAATGCCATTCTCAAAGACAAGACAAACTAATAAAAGTTAGAACATTCATGGAATATCTCTCACAAAAATTCAAAACATTATACATTCCTCAGAAAAATTTGAGTTTGGATGAAGGCACAATGTCATGGCGTGGCCATCTAGCTTTCAAGATTTATAGTCCAAATAAACCTGATAAGTATGGAGTCAAGCTCTACATGCTGGCTGAATCCCATACTGGTTACATCTATGATTTTGAAGTGTATGCAGGAATTGGGAAGACAATGATTGAAATAATTATGGGGTTGACTGAACCACTGAAGAACAAAGGTTATCATTTATATATATGGATAACTATTATAACTCTGATCAACCGAGTGAAAAGCTGCTTGAACAAGGTTTATATACCTGTGGTATTCTCAGATTGCAGCGTGGTGCACCAAAAGGTCTTCAGCTCCAAGCAAAGGGTAAACTTACAGTAGATAAAACTGTATTCCGACGGAAGGACAATATTTTTATAATTCTGTGGAAAGATAAGCGAGTTGTTTCACACATCACAACTTGCCACAATGCAGATACACAAGAAGTAGAACAAAGGAAACGAGTACACAAACCTGACGGAACATCTTCATTGCAACAGGTCACTGTGAACAAACCAAAGGCAATCTGACTACAATAACCACATGAAAGGTGTTGATCACTTTGACCATATGGCCAAATGTCATCATTTCACACGGAAATGTCACAAGTGTACGAAGAAAATCATGTTCTACTTTCTGCAAATGGCTATCCATAATGCTTTTGGGTTACACAGTTACTACACAAATGAAACAAAGAAACTCACATTGCTCCATTTCCACAAAATGGAAATGGAGGTCACCACTGAAGTTTGAGAATAAGAATTGGCCTCTCCAAAATGATATCATACATGTTCGTGATGGACATGACAATGAGAGTACATTTACTGCGAACAATGTTGCAATACCCAGACCATCTAGTGTGAGGTGGCTACACCCTTCTTCACCTCCAGTTGAAAATTCATCATCCGACTCAGAAGACGAGAGTCAGATTATTCCTTGTGGTGTTGCCGATAGAAGAAACCCTCGTATTGTGGATAAACCAGAATGTCTGAACAGGAACTTGAGCCATTCCCTAATTCGCATAGAGAAACATCTGAAGTGTCGTGTTTGCTACAAGTCTGGTAAAAGGAATGACACCAGGTATAAGTGCAAGTCATGTGGTGTGCCACAGTGCTACAGCACATACCATGTGCTGTAGCACATGGTATGTGCTACTTGTGGTGTTGCCGATAGAAGAAACCCTCGTATTGTGGATAAACCAGAATGTCTGAACAGGAACTTGAGCCATTCCCTAATTCGCATAGAGAAACATCTGAAGTGTCGTGTTTGCTACAAGTCTGGTAAAAGGAATGACACCAGGTATAAGTGCAAGTCATGTGGTGTGCCACAGTGCTACAGCACATACCATCGCAAGAGGACATACTGGGTGGATAAGCAGTAATGCTTGCCCACCATCCACTCCACCTATAAAACTCGAATTGAGAAATTTTAGGAAATCTTTCCCTGGAGCAGGTGGAGTGGTTCAATTTAATGCTCAACAATCATTGTGGGGCAAGTAGACACTTTTTTTCATTATTTTATACATATGATATTGTGGTTTATATTTATCTTATAGTATTGATAATAATGTTCTTCCATTTGCTCATGGGTAACACATGGCCGACTTTCAGCTTTGCTGCAGGGACGGGGAGGGGGGGGGGTGCAAATTGTGTTGTACAATTGTACAAAATAGTTGGAGAGTTAGTAAGCTTTTAATACTTGGCACCATTGCTGGATAAAATTAGGAATCGGGAAATATAAACGGAATAATGAGTAGGAAAAGAACGTTCGGTAAGAAGGAATGTTAGTATGGAAGTTAAAGGACAATATCCTACTGGTAACACTGACATAGGGAAATGAAGTGTGGGTATGTAGAGTGGCAGTGCCCAAGAGCAGTATAAAACAGCTTGTGAAACTTATCTGCTGCATGAGGGATGGAGCAAGTAAATTAGATGAGGAAAAGAAATGGGAAGTTGTGGAGTGGGTGAAGAACAATACACCGAGGTGGAATTAACATATTAGTAGGATGCATGAGAATTGGTTAATTAAAAAGGTGTACAAGGGTGTAACAAGATGATCATGTGGCAGAGATAGATAACTGGAACCTTGGAAGGACAAGGGTGGTACAATATGAAAGATTAATAGATTCAGCCATTTCTCATTTTTTAAGTATTTTTCTATGCAAAAGTTATCCATCACCATCAGATTACTGTACAGTGGCACCTCTGTTTACAAATTTAATCCGTTTCCAGAGACGGTTCGTAACCCGAAAATTCGCAACCTGAAACAAATTTTCCCATAAGAAATAATGTAAATTGAATTAATCCATTCCACACTCCCAAAAATATTAACTTCAAAATACGTTTCATACCTAATACACACCAATATTTAGTACAGTACTATAATATGTACAAATTATAACTTACCTTTATTGATGACTTGTTGGTGTATGGAAGACAATGAGGAGGGGGGAGGAGGAGAGGTGGTAGTGTTTGGAAGGGGAGTCTCCTTCCATTATAACATCAGGCACTGATGACTTCTCTGGGGTACTCTCTCTCTCCTACATTTTGCAGGCATGCCACTAGGAACTGGTTGTGGCTCACTGCTTGCTTGTCTTACTAAGGATCTGTCTAAAGGCATTTGTTTTTCCCTACATTTTAACATTTGTCAGTAGTAGTGAGACATCACATTGTCATTAATAAGAGCAATGCAACCACCTGCTAAAGCTTTATCTGGGCGAGTTTTTCAGTAAAACTTTGCAGTTCTTTCCATACTGCACACATTTTCTTAATTAATGAGGAAGGGACATCCTCTACTGCTTCCTCCTCCCCTGAAGATTTGTTGTACTGCCTAGTTAGTTCAACAACACGTTTACCATTTTCATGTTTACAAATGATCTCTTGTTGTTCCTCTATGGTTATCCTCGCATGTGTTTTCTTAGGTTGAACCTTACCACTGACTTTCTTGGGACCCATGACATGGTATATAATAATTACTTTATGTTTAGAAACCATACAAGCTGAAAAACAATGAAATTCTTTACAAAGAATTCAAGCCCGATCATCACTAAGCGGGAGCCACTGGCAAACTGAAGCACTGGCGACTGTGCCACAAGGAACCCATGCACTAGGTCGCCCATACGTGTATCAACAAACTACGCAACTCGAGGCAAAGCAACCCGATTTAAATTTTACAAAGAAATTGGGCTCGTAACCCGAAAATTTTTGAAAGAGGGGCATTCGTAAGCCGAGGTGTCAATGTTTTGTGCCAATAAGCTATTTACAATAGCTATTTACAACAAATTTCACCAATGTTCTACTGAACTGGTGACTGGAGATTATGATTGATAAAGAACATTTTTATATTCCCTTAACCCCAGCACTGCACCAGCTGACATTACCAGATGTGGCGGTGCGCTAGCACCACTACGTCCCGCTAGGTGGAGGGAACCTGGGATCATGTTAGTATATCATAAGATTAAAAACTCTCATACATACAAGGGGCTAACATTTGCTTCCTCAGGCCTCCATTAATCACCCCCCCCATCTTGAACAAAAACCCGAGTCCCTCACTTTCCTTCCATGGCATTAGTAATGTGGTCTACATTACCAAGACCTACTTAATGTTCCTAAGGCCATAACTCGAACAAATTTTTATATACTACAATACAATGTAATACTTATCTATGAAACAAATACTAAATGAATTTGTTGCATAGACTTGCATAAACTTGCACATCATTTTTTCCCATTTCAGTGCATTAAGTGTGTAAATAAATTTTGAATATGCCGTATACTAAATATTGTGTATTAAGAAATAATTACTCGTTTACCTGATCAGTATACCAGTAGTAAGGCTTAGGATCCAGGTCGTTGTCATTATATGCGTCGAGTAACTGTTGGTGGTCGTGCATCCTCATAGATCCACCCAAAATCTCTCCTACATTTGGCATCAACACATCAACCTACAAGTCACATCAAACACAGCCAGATATTAGCCTACACAAATATACACAGTACACATTTTATTTATATAAAAGGTACAGTGGGTTGAGAAAGAACATTGGGGTTTGAGTGTTACATTCTTACAAAGCCACTATATACATCCACACATTTCTTAGGCGGGCCCAAAGAGCCAGAGTTCAACTCCCGCAAGCACAACTAGGCGAGTACACACACACACTGGGTGTGCTTGCTAACTTTGAAAATTAATCTAGGAAAATGTTAATTCAAAGACCTGTGAAAATATATTTAAGTAAAATAAAACTTCTCCCATAAAATCAAGCACAGAACCATAAGCAATGAATTAAAAGTAATCAATGATTTTCAACAGCTTTAGCAATTACAGTATAACCATATACTGTATCAGGTTCATTACACCAATGGAAACATTTTACCCAGGCCCAACTGTTAAGGCGGCGTTACCACTGGAAAAATGAAAGTTGTTCAATGTCAACCAATATTTTTTGACTAGTTGTATATGAAAAAGGCTGCAATTGTGCCAAGTTTTAGTTCTGCAGCCTAAATAGAAAGGGAGATTTTTTTTATTTTTTTCAACAAATTTTACACATTTTCAAGTGTATATTTACAACCACACCTTTCAGATATAATCATTCTATGACACTTTTCTGACACATTAGCATATAATAAAGGATCTGTAAAAGGGGATTTTCCAAAACTTCTTTAGTTTTCCTAATACAAATAATCAAAGTCCCCCAAAAATTATGCAAATATATCATGTTTGCTATTTATAAAATCAATAAATGAACTTAGGAAAAAAATGCTTCATTCAGATTTTAGAGACAAACTTTACATATAAGGTGTAAGTTTTGTGTAAACTGAACAAAAAATTAAAGATATTTGAACGTTTATATTACTTGAAAATATTATGGGCTATTCATGCCCGTGCCACCTCTTGGGTGGCTTAATCTTTATCAATCAATCAATCACTTGAAAATAAATAAGTAAAAAATGAAGTCTAAGGTGTGACTTGAGGTTAACATCAACCAATTTCCTCCAAAATTGGTACTCTTACAGATAGGCTTACGT
Organism: Procambarus virginalis; assembly: GCA_020271785.1. Taxonomy (NCBI): domain Eukaryota; kingdom Metazoa; phylum Arthropoda; class Malacostraca; order Decapoda; family Cambaridae; genus Procambarus; species Procambarus virginalis. The sequence goes on from WNGS01072847.1 coordinate 11,412,371, forward strand.
GCAGTCAGGTGTACAAGTTTCATGCAAATCGCCCGATAAACAAGAGATAAAATTTATAAGAAAAAAAAAAAAAGGCAAAATTTTTTTAACTAATTTTTTTTTTAATAAAACTAATTATAAATTATTTTTAATATATGCTATTGTGATAGCTGAGAGTCATAGACAAGATTTCAGTTGACACTTTTGTTTGATAATTGTTTTTGACCACTTTGGAAAAATTTTGACAATTTAATATTTTTTTCTCCCTTCCGATCTATGCTACAATGCCGAGACTTGGACCAGATGAAACCCTTTTCATATACAAATTGTCAAAAAAGTTTGACTGAAATCAAACGAGTTTCATTTATTGCATATTTTGGGCGAATTTGGAAATGATGCCCCCCCCTTAAGACACTCCCAAACTCTCCCAGATATACTGTACTGCAACTCAATGTTTTAACACAAACCAACTGTTATGAGTAGATAAGTATAAACGTTACCCAGGATGGCTTCTTAAAAAATTGGGGGACCTACCGACTCTGTAAGGGATTTGTCATCTTCACATCTGGACATGTAGAAGGCCTTAATACCAGCTGGGAACCTGTTCAGTAAAATTGGCCTCCCAATCTGATCAGTCATTTTTCTTTCTGGCATCTCTGGAATATCCTGTCAGAGTAAAAAAAAAAAAAAAAAAAAAAAATTATTATTATTAGTCAAAACCATCACACTAACATATTAAATATCAATGAGAAAAATAACGAACTCCGAGACAAACTTGG
>WNGS01072847.1:11413153-11488502 GCA_020271785.1 Procambarus virginalis
ACCCATGACCGAGAGAATGCGAGTCACCGACGTTAACCGCTGGATTGCCTCGACTATAACCGCTGTATGACTTGCCTCGGTAAGTCATACAACCAGATTTCTACTGAAATCAAAGGAAGTCTGGAGGCCCCTCCTGAAGTCAGTCTAACTGACATATTTCTCATTTGTTAGTGATTTATTGGCTTGGGGACCATTTAAGCCCATACATTGTGTGTTCAAGGTTGGGAGCCAGATGCTTAGGGTCGGCATCAACCAATTTTTCACACATGAAGCATGTGTGAAAGCATGGAGCATGGTCGTGTCTCCCAGAGATGTTTAGCAGTTTCAGGTTAGAGGGAAACAAAAATGGTGAGGGGGAGAAAAGCGGCGAAGGGAGGTGGGGGAGGAAAAGTGGCAAGGGGGGGGGGGAAGAAGTGGCAATGGGGGGTGAGGGGGAGAGTAGTGAGGGGGGGGGGAGTAGAGTGAGGGGTGGGAGAGTGCTGAGGGGGGGTAGGGGAGTGCTGAGGGGGGGGGTGGGGAGAGTGCGAGGGGGGGGGGTGGGAGAGGCACTGAGGGGGGGTGGGTAGTGCTGGGTGGGGTGGGGAGAGTGCGGAGGGGGTGGGAGAGTGCTGAGGGGGGGTGGGAGAGTGCTGAGGGGGGGTAGGAGAGTGCTGAGGGGGTGGGGGGGGAGAGTGCTGAGGGGGGTGGGAGAGTGCTGAGGGGGGTGTGAGGAGTGCTGAGGGGGGGGTGGGAGAGTGCTGAGGGGGGGGGGTGGAGAGTGCTGAGGGGGGGTGGGAGAGTGCTGAGGGGGGTGGGAGAGTGCTGAGAGGGGGGGTGGGAGGAGTGTGAGGGGGGGGGTGGGGAGTGCTGAGGGGGGGGGGGGTGGGGAGAGTGCTGAGGGGGGGGGGGGGGGTGGGAGAGTGCTGAGGGGGGGTGGGAGAGTGCTGAGGGGGGGTGGGAGAGTGCGGAGGGGGGGGTGGGAGAGTGCTGAGGGGGGGTGGGAGAGTGCTGAGGGGGGTGGGAGAGTGCTGAGGGGGGGTGGGGAGAGTGCTGAGGGGGGGGGGTGGTAGAGTGCTGAGGGGGGGTGGGAGAGTGCTGAGGGGGGTGGGGGAGCTGTATGGGGGAGGGAGACGTGCTGAGGGGGGTGGATAGAGTGCTGAGGGGGGGGTGGGAGAGTGCTGAGGGGGGGTGGGTAGAGTGCTGAGGGGGGGGTGGGAGAAGTGCTGAGGGGGGGTGGGAGAGTGCTGAGGGGGGTGGGAGAGTGCTGAGGGGTGGGGTGAGAGTGCTGGTGGGGGTGGGAGAGTGTGAGGAGGGGGTGGGAGAGTGCTGAGGGGGGGGGGGGGTGGGAGAGTGCTGAGAGGGGGGTGGGAGAGTGGTTGAGGGGGGTGGGAGGAGAGTGCTGAGGGTTGGGTGGGAGAGTGCTGAGGGGTGGGGTTGGGAGAGTGCTGAGGGGGGGTGGGAGAGTGGTGAGTGGGGTGGGAGAGTGGTGAGGGGGGGGAGGAGAGTGGTGAGGGGGGGGGGAGAGTGGTGAGGGGGGGAGGAGTGAGTGCTGAGGGGGGGGAGAGTGGTGAGGGGGGGGGAGAGTGGTGAGGGGGGGGAGAGTGGTGAGGGGGGGGGAGAGTGTGAGGGGGGGGGGAGGAGTGGTGAGGGGTGGGGGGAGAGGTGGTGAGGGGGGGAGATAGTGTTGAGGGGGGGGGAGAGTGGTGAGGGGGGGGAGAGTGGTGAAGGGGGGAGGAGAGTGGTGAGGGGGGGAGAGTGGTGAGGGGGTGGGAGAGTGTGTGACGGGGGGGGGGGAGAGTGGTGAGGGGGGGGGAAGGAGAGGTGGTGAAGGGGGAGGAGAGTGGTGAGGGGGGGGGAGGAGAGTGGTGAGGGGGGGGAGGAGAGTGGTGAGGGGGGGGTGGGAGGAGAGTGGTGAGGGGGGGAGGAGGGAGTGGTGAGGGGGGGGAGGAGAGTGGTGAGGGGAGGAGAGTGGTGAGGGGAGGAGAGTGGTGAGGGGGGAGAGTGGTGAGGGGGGGGGGAGAGTGGTGAGGGGGGGGAGAGTGGTGAGGGGGGGGGAGATTGGTGAGGGGGGGAGATTGGTGAGGGGGGGAGAGTGGTGAGGGGGGGAGAGTGGTGAGGGGGGGGGAGAGTGGTGAGAGGGGGGGGGGGAGAGTGGTGAAGGGGGGGGAGAGTGGTGAGGGGGGAGGAGAGTGGTGAGGGGGGGAGAGTGGTGAGGGGGGAGGAGAGTGGTGAAGGGGGAGGAGAGTGTGAGGGGGGGGAGAGTTGTGAGGGGGGGAGGAGAGGGGTGAGGGGGGGGAGGAGAGTGGTGAAGGGGGAGGAGAGTGGTGAGGGGGGGAGGAGAGTGGTGAGGGGGTGGAGGAGAGTGGTGAGGGGGGGAGGAGAGTGGTGAGGGGGGAAGAGAGTGGTGAGGGGGGAGGAGAGTGGTGAGGGGGGAGGAGAGTGGTGAAGGGGAGAGAGTGGTGAGGGGGGAGGAGAGTGTGAGGGGGAAGGAGGAGTGGTGAGGGGGGGAGGAGAGTGGTGAGGGGGGGAGGAGAGTGGTGAGGGGGGAGGAGAGTGGTGAGGGGGGAGGAGAGTGGGGAGGTGGGAGGAGAGTGTGAGGGGGAGGAGAGTGGTGAGGGGGGAGGAGATGGTGTGGGGGGAGGAGAGTGGTGAAGGGGAGGAGAGGAGTGTGAAGGGGAGGAGGAGTGGTGAGGGGGGAGGAGAGTGGTGAGGGGGGGAGGAGAGTGGTGAGGGGGGGAGGCGAGTGGTGAGGGGGGGAGGAGAGTGGTGAGGGGGGGAGGAGAGTGGTGAGGGGGGAGGAGAGGGGGGGGAGGGGGGGGGAGGAGATGGTGAGGGGGGAGGAGAGTGTGAGGGGGGGAGGAGAGTGGTGGAAGGGGGCGGAGAGTGGTGAAGGGGGAGGAGAGTGGTGAGGGGGGGAGGAGAGGGGTGAGGGGGGGAGGAGTGGTGAAGGGGGGAGGAGAGTGTGAGGGGGGGGGAGAGTGGTGAGGGGAGGGGGAGGAGAGTGGTGAGGGGGGGAGGAGAGTGGTGAAGGGGGAGGAGATGGTGAGGGGGGGATGAGAGTGGTGAGGGGGGGAGGAGAGTGGTGAGGGGGGGAGGAGAGTGGTGAGGGGGGAGGAGAGTGGGATGGGGGGGAGGAGAGTGGTGAGGGGGGGAGAGTGGGTGAAGGGGGGGAGGAGAGTGGTGAGGGGGGAGGAGAGTGGTGAGGGGGGGAGGAGAGTGGTGAGGGGGGGGAGGAGAGTGGTGAGGGGGGGGAGGAGAGTGGTGAAGGGGGGAGAGTGGTGAGGGGGGGAGGAGAGTGGTGAGGGGGGGAGGAGAGTGGTGAAGAGGGGAGGAGAGTGGGAAGGGGAGGAGAAGTGGTGAGGGGGGAGAGTGGTGAGGGGGGAGAGTGGTGAGGGGGGGAGAGTGGTGAGGGGGGGAGAGTGGTGAGGGGGGGAGAGTGGTGAGGGGGGGATGGTGAGGGGGAGAGTGGTGAGGGGGGGAGAGTGGTGAGGGGGGAGAGTGGTGAGGGGGGGGAGAGTGGTGAGGGGGGGAGAGTGGTGAGGGGGGGAGAGTGGTGAGGGGGGGAGAGAGGGGAGGGGGGAGAGTGGTGAGGGGGGGAGAGTGGTGAGGGGGGGAGAGTAGTGAGGGGGGGAGAGTGGTGAGGGGGGAGAGTGGTGAGGGGGGGAGAGTGGTGAGGGGGGGGAGTGGTGAGGGGGGGAAGGGGTGAGGGGGGGGAGAGTGGTGAGGGGGGGGGGAGGTGGTGAGGGGGGGGGAGAGTGGGGAGGGGGGGAGGAGTGGTGAGGGGGGGGAGAGTGGTGAGGGGGGGAGAGTGGTGAGGGGGGGGAGAGTGGTGAGGGGGGGAGAGTGGTGAGGGGGGGAGAGTGGTGAGGGGGGAGAGTGGTGAGGGGGGGAGAGTGGTGAGGGGGGGGAGAGTGGTGAGGGGGGGAGAGTGGGAGGGGGGAGGAGAGTGTTGAAGGGGGAGGAGAGTGGTGAGGGGGGGGAGAGTGGTGAGGGGGGTGGGAGAGTGCTGAGGGGGGGTGGGAGAGTGGTGAGGGGGGGGGAGAGTGGTGAGGGGGGGGAGATGGTGAGGGGGGGGAGAGTGGTGAGGGGGGGAGAGTGGTGAGGGGGGAGAGTGGTGAGGGGGGGAGAGTGGTGAGGGGGGGGAGAGTGGTGAGGGGGGGAGAGTGGTGAGGGGGGGGGAGAGTGGTGAGGGGGGGAGAGTGGTGAGGGGGAGAGTGGTGAGGGGGGGGGAGAGTGGTGATGGGGGGGGAAGAGTGGTAGGGGGGGGGAAGAGTGGTGAGGGGGGGGGAGAGTGGTGAGGGGGGGAGAGTGGTGAGGGGGGGAGAGTGGTGAGGGGGGGAGAGTGTGGAGGGGGGGGGGGAGAGTGGTGGGAGGAAGCAGTGAGGAGGGGAGGGGGAAGCAGTGAGGAGGGAGGGGGAAGCAGTGAGGAGGGGAGGGGGAAGCAGTGAGGAGGGGAGAGGGAAGCAGTGGGATGGGGAGGGGGAGAAGTGATTAGGGGAGAGGAAAGTGGGGAGGGACAGTGACAAAGGGGAGGAGAGTACCCTCCTTCATGGCAGTACTCTACCAAAATGGTTGAGTGGTCTAATTATTATCATTATTTTAATAAACTGTTAATTACGGTAATGGCCATAAACCTGAAAGCAGTGTGATACAGAGTAAATGGAACATTATTATAATTACTACTCACCTCTCCATGCTCATAATAAGAGCCATCTTCCTTGTAATGTCATGCTCCTTTAGATACTTTATGGCATCAGAATAAGCCATCCTAAGGAATGGTCTGGTTGGTGCCACAAACTCAGGATGCAAGTCCTTCATAAGTTGACTACCCACAGGGTTTTTTAATACTCGATCAACCACGTCACATATCTAATAAATGTATACAGTTATTAGCTGCATAAAAATTCAGAATTAAATGAAAATGCAATATCCATAGCCTATGTTGCTTCAAATTATAGATTAATTTGCAATAAAATGAATGTACTGCATTGTATTTTCAACATATTAATTGATATTTACAATAAAATTTAATTTACTGAAGTATCTAATTTTTTACAATTTCAAGTTTTCATATTATATAAAAGAAACCTGCATCACTCATTTTATCTAATTTTCCATCTCATTAACATTAACACTTCCAAATAGTCTAAAATATAGTACTGTATGAACTTTCTTCCACTATCTTAGCTATCTCCAGGTATAGTTCTCAACTCGTATATTTAAAACTTTTTCCCTTCTACAATTCACACTTCTACAGGGTCTATATGCTACATATAGTAAGTCATCCTTGATGCAAGGTTGTATTCATGCAAAACTCATGGTACAAAATGCAAATCTCATTTACTGGCAACTTAATAAGAAAATATATTTTGATTTTGTAGGCACAGAAATTAATAAACTATACATTATCACAAATTTTAAAAATATATGCAATTAACACAGGGGGATGGAATCCAGGAAATAGGAGCCGTTCCGGCCGGCCGGCCAGCCAGCCTGCAGTCACTTCCGGCCGGCCGGCCAGCCAGCCTGCAGTCACTTCCGGCCGGCCGGCCAGCCAGCCTGCAGTCACTTCCGGCCGGCCGGCCAGCCAGCCTGCAGTCACTTCCGGCCCTACGGCCGGCCAGCCAGCCTGCAGTCACTTCCGGCGCCGGCCAGCCAGCCTGCAGTCACTTCCGGCCGGCCGGCCAGCCAGCCTGCAGTCACTTCCGGCCGGCCGGCCAGCCAGCTGCACCGTCACTTCCGGCGGCCGGCCAGCCAGCCTGCAGTCCCACTTCCGGCGGCCGGCCAGCCAGCCTGCAGTCACTTCCGGCGGCCGGCCAGCCAGCCTGCAGTCACTTCCGGCCGGCGGCCAGCCAGCCTGCAGTCACTTCGGCGGCGGCAGCCAGCCTGCAGTCACTTCCGGCCGGCCGGCCAGCCAGCCTGCAGTCACTTGGCCGGCCGGCCAGCCAGCCTGCAGTCACTTCCGGCCGGCCGGCGCCAGCCTGCAGGTCACTTCCGGCCGGCGGCCAGCCAGCTGCAGTCACTTCCGGCCGGCCGGCCAGCCAGCCTGCAGTCACTTCCGGCCGGCCGGCCAGCCAGCCTGCAGTCACTTCCGGCGGCCGGCCAGCCAGCCTGCAGTCACTTCCGGCCGGCCAGCCAGCCTGCAGTCACTTCCGGCCGGCCAGCCAGCCTGCAGTCACTTCCGGCCGGCCAGCCAGCCTGCAGTCACTTCCGGCCGGCCAGCCAGCCTGCAGTCACTTCCGGCCGGCCAGCCAGCCTGCAGTCACTTCCGGCCGGCCAGCCAGCCTGCAGTCACTTCCGGCCGGCCAGCCAGCCTGCAGTCACTTCCGGCCGGCCAGCCAGCCTGCAGTCACTTCCGGCCGGCCAGCCAGCCTGCAGTCACCGGCCGGCCAGCCAGCCTGCAGTCACTTCCGGCGGCCAGTCAGCCTGCAGGCACATCCTGCCGGCCAGCCAGCCTGCAGGCACTTCCTGCCAGCCAGCCAGCCTGCAGGCACTTCCTGCCAGCCAGCCAGCCTGCAGGCACTTCCTGCCAGCCAGCCTGCAGGCACTTCCTGCCAGCCAGCCTGCAGGCACTCCTGCCAGCCAGCCTGCAGGCACATCCTGCCAGCCAGCCTGCAGGCACGTCCTGCCAGCCAGCCAGCCTGCAGGCACGTCCTGCCAGCCAGCCTGCAGGCACATCCTGCCACCCAGCCAGCCTGCAGGCACATCCTGCCACCCAGCCAGCCTGCAGGCACATCCTGCCACCCAGCCAGCCTGCAGGCACATCCTGCCACCCAGCCAGCCTGCAGGCACATCCTGCCAACCAGCCTGCAGGAACATCCTGCCAGCCACCAGCCTGCAGGCACATCCTGCCAGCCAGCCAGCCTGCAGGCACATCCTGCCAGCCAGCCTGCAGGCACATCCTGCCAGCCAGCCTGCAGGCACATCCTGCCAACCAGCCAGCTTGCAGGCACATCCTGCCAGCCAGCCAGCCTGCAGGCACATCCTGCCAGCCAGCCAGCCTGCAGGCACATCCTGCCAGCCAGCCAGCCTGCAGGCACATCCTGCCAGCCAGCCAGCCTGCAGGCACATCCTGCCAGCCAGCCTGCAGGCACATCCAGCCAGCCAGCCTGCAGGCACATCCAGCCAGCCAGCCTGCAGGCACATCCTGCCAGCCAGCCTGCAGGCACATCCTGCCAGCCAGCCTGCAGGCACGTCCTGCCAGCCAGCCTGCCTCCTCCCTGCCATCATGCTAACGGGTAGTGTGTGTTAGGCTTATCTTCGGGAGTGAGCCGGTCTCTCCCCCACACCAACAAACCACCCCCCTACATCCCATACTCTCTTTTAAAGGTCACGCATCACACTACCACTCCAAGCCAGCCAGCCAGCCAGCCAGCTAGCCATCAGCCAGCCAGCTAGCCATCAGCCAGCCAGCCAGCCAGCCAGCCTTTCCCTCCCTCCCTAATTCTCACTACTTCCCTCCTACTTCCTACCTCCTAGCATCTCTCCCTACCTCCCCCTCCTCCTGGCATCTCTCCCTCCCTCCCTTTGACTAATTCTCCCCCTCTCTCACAGATTCTCCTCCTCTCTCATACTGCCTCCCACCTAAGCTCCCTCATCCATCCACCCACCAGTCAGCCATCACTGACGCAATGCGTGCATTTGGAGCCAACATGGTGCACAGATGTTTCTTGATTGTGCAGATATGTAAAACAAAAGCACAGAATGAACATTCCAGCCTTATGACAATTCAAAGTAATAGGAATAATAGGCCGTGAATCTGTGAAGTCACAGTGGGCAAACTGGACCATCTCCCACCCACCACCACAGGCCGGTGTGACGCTTGGCGGACCCCTTCCTACCCGAACTTTGTTCGGGTAGCATGACCCCAACCCCAATCGGGAAACTGGAAGTTTCGGATAACTAAAGTTCGGAAACCAAGTGGTGCTCTGTATGTGAAAAAGAATGTTGGGAAGATGGCACATCACGAGCGTAACTCTCTAAAAAATCCACAAGGGTCGTGTTCATTTGATGCATCACGCTATTGTGATTTGTGTGTGTAGTGTAACTCTCAGCCTGTAACTACACTCTGGTACAGTAATTACATACTACTAAGGAGAAAGATAAAAAGATGCAAACTGGAACAAGAACAGCATTCCCCTCTGTTGGCAATGGAAAACTGCATAACAACTTATGCACTCAAATCTATCCCAAGAACAACAAAGAAGACTATGTAGAGAAATGAAAACAATTGAGCTAGTCATAAATAATAATGAAATCCAGGAGAGGTAGAGAGAACAAAAGGCCACAAGTGAGAGATATAGAGTATTTTGGATTCCTATGTAAAATCTAGAACAAAAACTACAGTACATCCTGCATTGGGGCCCTTGCACAAGGGTGATGAAACCTTCACAGATGATGGCAAAGAAATAAATGAAATACTAAGGTTACAGTACGATTCTGATTTCAGTGAACCCCTGAACACATTGCAGAACAATGATCCAAACAAATTCTTTATGAACAATGATCCAAACAAATTCTTTATGAACAATGATCCAAGCAAATTCTTTATGAATGTGACACTACCAACAAACAACATCATATGTCACCCTAACCCCACTGGACTTCGAAGTAGCCAGACAGCATGCCCATACATGCACTTTGTACCAGACCCAGACTCCTGGAATTCCATATTCATAAAAAAAAACTATCACAGGCCTTAAACATCTTTTGGAGAGGGAGCCTAGATACTGGCATCATCCCCGACATACTTAAAACAGCCGAGATCGTGACATTTCACAAAGGAGGTAGTAAAGCCGATGCAAAATATTAGACCAACAGCTCTAACATTGCACATCATAAAATTCTTTGCAAGAGTGCTGAAAAGATTACAAAACACATGGAATCAGTGTCTACATAAGCCTCAGAACAGGGTGCTCCTGCCTCTCACAATTGCTAGACCACTATGACATGGCCTTAGATTCCATGGAAGACAAACAAAATGCTGATGTAATATAAACAGATTTTGACAAATGTGACCAGAGTGTTATTGCACACAAAATGTGCACAAAAGGAATTACTGGCAAAGTAGGGAGATGGATCTTTAACTTCCTAACGAACAGAATCCAGAGTGTAATAGTCAACAAAGTGAAATCCGAATCATCCATGTGAAAAGCTCAGTCCCTCACGGTACCGTTACTTAATCCAGTACTTTTCCTTATCTTCACACCAGACAAAGGTTACAAACTATAGTACTGTATCATCCTTTGCAGATGACTAGCATTTTCGTGAGAGTGGACAATACAGAGGACACAGCAAACCTCCAATAAAATGTTAATCAGGTCTTTCAATGGGGCAAAGAAAATAACATGATGTTTAATGACGATAAGTTCCAATTAATGCACAGTGAAAAAAGTTAAAATTATATTTTTTATCTGATCATTATGGGAAGAGTTTTAAAATGTGCACCAATGTCTTCCCATTTTCTGTGATGGCCCATTTGGCATCAAGGCACCGCCACCTATGCGGTAGGCCCATTGTTATTGTCTCTCCGCTCGTGACCACTGTGGCCTCCCCTTGCGTCCAAAACGTGTGCAGGTTCCAGCCATTTTCCTTGGCTATGTATGTTACTGTGTCTTTAAACACACTACATTTACTCCAAGATGGATCGTGATCAAGAACAGAACCATTCCAGGACAAAAGCAGTGAGAGAAACACATCCGAGGGAGAAGCTAAGTAGTGTTCACCATAAGTACAGCCGAGAGAGAGAGAGACACCAACAAAATTCCAGGCTGTAGTTGAAGAATTTTCTGATCTTGAGAGTACCAAAAGTGAGTGATGTAGATAGTGAAGTCGTTGAAACAAACAGCAGGTGAGGATGAAATTCAAAGTGAGGGGAGTGAGGATTCTGATGTTCATATCGCCACACGTGCAGAGTCTGCTATTAGAACTCTTACTGCACTTACCACTTGTACCCAACATACCCCAACCACCAGTTCTGGTAAAGCTTGGTCTACTGACAACACAAACATTTTTAGATAATTTTACAGGAATACCAGGCTTGATTGTACCAGTACTTAGCACTCCTCTGGGATTTTTACAGTGATTTCTGATGCAAGATTTGCTGCAATTTAGGTATATGAAACAAACTTGTGTGCTACACAAAACATGTCCAATGTTTCTGACAACTCAAACAATAAGTGGGATGAAGCAAGTGTAAAGGAGTTTGCCAGATATTTGGGACTGATGATGTAGATGGACACTATAAAGTTGCCAACACTGAGAATGTACTGGCAAACAGGTAAATTTGGCATGTACCTTCTTTCAATACTTTTATAACTTCAAAATTATATGAATCGATTGCAAAGTTTTTCATATTCATAATAATGCCATTCTCAAAGACAAGACAAACTAATAAAAGTTAGAACATTCATGGAATATCTCTCACAAAAATTCAAAACATTATACATTCCTCAGAAAAATTTGAGTTTGGATGAAGGCACAATGTCATGGCGTGGCCATCTAGCTTTCAAGATTTATAGTCCAAATAAACCTGATAAGTATGGAGTCAAGCTCTACATGCTGGCTGAATCCCATACTGGTTACATCTATGATTTTGAAGTGTATGCAGGAATTGGGAAGACAATGATTGAAATAATTATGGGGTTGACTGAACCACTGAAGAACAAAGGTTATCATTTATATATATGGATAACTATTATAACTCTGATCAACCGAGTGAAAAGCTGCTTGAACAAGGTTTATATACCTGTGGTATTCTCAGATTGCAGCGTGGTGCACCAAAAGGTCTTCAGCTCCAAGCAAAGGGTAAACTTACAGTAGATAAAACTGTATTCCGACGGAAGGACAATATTTTTATAATTCTGTGGAAAGATAAGCGAGTTGTTTCACACATCACAACTTGCCACAATGCAGATACACAAGAAGTAGAACAAAGGAAACGAGTACACAAACCTGACGGAACATCTTCATTGCAACAGGTCACTGTGAACAAACCAAAGGCAATCTGACTACAATAACCACATGAAAGGTGTTGATCACTTTGACCATATGGCCAAATGTCATCATTTCACACGGAAATGTCACAAGTGTACGAAGAAAATCATGTTCTACTTTCTGCAAATGGCTATCCATAATGCTTTTGGGTTACACAGTTACTACACAAATGAAACAAAGAAACTCACATTGCTCCATTTCCACAAAATGGAAATGGAGGTCACCACTGAAGTTTGAGAATAAGAATTGGCCTCTCCAAAATGATATCATACATGTTCGTGATGGACATGACAATGAGAGTACATTTACTGCGAACAATGTTGCAATACCCAGACCATCTAGTGTGAGGTGGCTACACCCTTCTTCACCTCCAGTTGAAAATTCATCATCCGACTCAGAAGACGAGAGTCAGATTATTCCTTGTGGTGTTGCCGATAGAAGAAACCCTCGTATTGTGGATAAACCAGAATGTCTGAACAGGAACTTGAGCCATTCCCTAATTCGCATAGAGAAACATCTGAAGTGTCGTGTTTGCTACAAGTCTGGTAAAAGGAATGACACCAGGTATAAGTGCAAGTCATGTGGTGTGCCACAGTGCTACAGCACATACCATCGCAAGAGGACATACTGGGTGGATAAGCAGTAATGCTTGCCCACCATCCACTCCACCTATAAAACTCGAATTGAGAAATTTTAGGAAATCTTTCCCTGGAGCAGGTGGAGTGGTTCAATTTAATGCTCAACAATCATTGTGGGGCAAGTAGACACTTTTTTCATTATTTTATACATATGATATTGTGGTTTATATTTATCTTATAGTATTGATAATAATGTTCTTCCATTTGCTCATGGGTAACACATGGCCGACTTTCAGCTTTGCTGCAGGGACGGGGAGGGGGGGGGGTGCAAATTGTGTTGTACAATTGTACAAAATAGTTGGAGAGTTAGTAAGCTTTTAATACTTGGCACCATTGCTGGATAAAATTAGGAATCGGGAAATATAAACGGAATAATGAGTAGGAAAAGAACGTTCGGTAAGAAGGAATGTTAGTATGGAAGTTAAAGGACAATATCCTACTGGTAACACTGACATAGGGAAATGAAGTGTGGGTATGTAGAGTGGCAGTGCCCAAGAGCAGTATAAAATAGCTTGTGAAACTTATCTGCTGCATGAGGGATGGAGCAAGTAAATTAGATGAGGAAAAGAAATGGGAAGTTGTGGAGTGGGTGAAGAACAATACACCGAGGTGGAATTAACATATTAGTAGGATGCATGAGAATTGGTTAATTAAAAAGGTGTACAAGGGTGTAACAAGATGATCATGTGGCAGAGATAGATAACTGGAACCTTGGAAGGACAAGGGTGGTACAATATGAAAGATTAATAGATTCAGCCATTTCTCATTTTTTTAGTATTTTTCTATGCAAAAGTTATCCATCACCATCAGATTACTGTACAGTGGCACCTCTGTTTACAAATTTAATCCGTTTCCAGAGATGGTTCGTAACCCGAAAATTCGCAACCTGAAACAAATTTTCCCATAAGAAATAATGTAAATTGAATTAATCCATTCCACACTCCCAAAAATATTAACTTCAAAATACGTTTCATACCTAATACACACCAATATTTAGTACAGTACTATAATATGTACAAATTATAACTTACCTTTATTGATGACTTGTTGGTGTATGGAAGACAATGAGGAGGGGGGAGGAGGAGAGGTGGTAGTGTTTGGAAGGGGAGTCTCCTTCCATTATAACATCAGGCACTGATGATTTCTCTGGGGTACTCTCTCTCTCCTACATTTTGCAGGCATGCCACTAGGAACTGGTTGTGGCTCACTGCTTGCTTGTCTTACTAAGGATCTGTCTAAAGGCATTTGTTTTTCCCTACATTTTAACATTTGTCAGTAGTAGTGAGACATCACATTGTCATTAATAAGAGCAATGCAACCACCTGCTAAAGCTTTATCTGGGCGAGTTTTTTCAGTAAAACTTTGCAGTTCTTTCCATACTGCACACATTTTCTTAATTAATGAGGAAGGGACATCCTCTACTGCTTCCTCCTCCCCTGAAGATTTGTTGTACTGCCTAGTAGTTCAACAACACGTTTACCATTTTCATGTTTACAAATGATCTCTTGTGTTCCTCTATGGTTATCCTCGCATGTGTTTTCTTAGGTTGAACCTTACCACTGACTTTCTTGGGACCCATGACATGGTATATAATAATTACTTTATGTTTAGAAACCATACAAGCTGAAAAACAATGAAATTCTTTACAAAGAATTCAAGCCCGATCATCACTAAGCGGGAGCCACTGGCAAACTGAAGCACTGGCGACTGTGCCACAAGGAACCCATGCACTAGGTNGTGCAATTAATTGTCCGGGTGACAATTAATTGACCACTCTAGCTAATTATGTAATTAGCATTCTCATCATGAATTCACGTAGTGGGAGAGGATCTGTCAGAGTCTGTCAGTGATAGTGTTAACGTCAGTTGCTCGAGACTAACTGCCTTTCGGGGTTGGGGCAATTAGTGGCTCATGATAATTAGTGGAGTAATTAACGTCTGGAGTCTTGAGGACTCAGATGACTCGGTAAAGCGAGGTCATGGGGTTAGCATAATACGTTATATTAATCATATTCTGTCTGGTGACAGTGGATTAAGTTGCACTCATTGTTAATTAGGGTAATTAACTCCTCTTCCGTGAATTCACAGTGTTTGATGAGACCTGCTTAGGCAGTGCGGAGTGAGACGTATTTATGTATGATTAATTATCGGTCCTGGTGACAGTTAATTAATTGCTCAAGGCTAATTAGGGTAATTAGCACTCATTAGTAAGTAAACGTAATTAATGATACACAGACTGTTGAGAAGCCACCCACTTGGGGTAGGCTTAGTTAACGTAACTCAATTGGGATGTAATTAGTGGTCCGTTTGACCTTAATTAAGAATTACTCACTGAATACTTGCAAGGAGTCAAGTGTGATGTAATTTAAGAGTTTGAGTTATTGTGACAAGAGGACTTGTGTTAACGTAGAGTACTATCATGTTGTTGTCTAGAGTGAGACACTTGTTTGTGATTAAAGTAGTACTTGTTGCTGACTGCTGTGATCAGTCAATTTCCATCATTATTCACATAATCAATGTTGTAATTGATTAAGGCAATTTCTTTTGGTTATCGTCTAGTGACGAGGGTAAAGTAACTTAGGGATGAGTGGAGCTGTGTCCCAGAATCCCACCTTGCCTGACTGTGTTCACTTTAGTTGTGATAGGGGGAGTCACTGTTAGACTACCCACCTGATTACGGGGGTCGCTCCTGTTGGGCGGGAGGACCTTAAGCTTGTGATTAGAGTAGCTGCCACTAGGAAGTCGTGTCACTATTGATTGCTTGCTTGTGTCATCAGTGGAAGATTTGTTCAGTTAGTTCATGTTGTCAGCCCGAAGTGTCAGCAGGATGGAGCCTGCTGTCATTTCTCGAGGGGCTGTTGAATAGCTGTGTTGCAAATGCCACTGGTTGGACTGTAACGTAATTAAATCACTCGCTGTGGTGTAACTTAGTCTGTGATATTTTTCTTTGAGTTTGCAATATTGCGTCATCAGTGGGCACACCTGTGTTCAGGTTAGTTCAGTATGCAGCCACACAGCAAGGGTTGCTATTTAGCTGTTGGTTATGGTGCCACTGGATGGACATTAACGTAAAGATTAATTTGAGGAAGGGTGCTGGAGTTGCCAGTGAACCCATTAGTTATTGATGTCATTGAAAGGCTACTGATTTGATTGCATTGCAACCGCTATTGCAGGTGTAGACTGCACTGAGGCGTAGAACAGTTAGGAGGTTACTGGAGACGTGTTTCAGAACTCACTGTGTCATTTGTTGTAATTGTGATTATAGATCTGTTAGTTCTTGCTTGCTTGTTGATTCCTCTGTGGGCACGCTTATGTTCGAGTAACGTCATTGACATTCTTTTGTTTTAATGTAGTAGTCTAGTCTCTTGTTATAATAAATTGTTATTTGTTAACAGTCTTTGATGTCAACCTTCAACTATTCTGTGCCACTCCCATGTTCTGATATATGATATTGTTGTTTTGATCTTGATATGACGGCTGCGCTCTTGGGAATTCGAATTCCAATTCATAGCGCCACACAACAAATATAAAATTTGATTGTGAGAACCCGTCGGTTACCCTTTATTGGTTTTAACGTCATGTTTAACTAGGAGGAACCAGCGGCCTATTGTGGACAGGTTTTCACCCCTGCTGGTGGAAGCCTGGCGGTTTGCTCCCGCTTCTCCTTTTTCTACTGGACTCATGCTTAACTGCCAAGAGCAGCCTTTAAACTTGTAGTCCACCTCCTAAGGGAGGTAGGCGTAGAGAAAAATCTCACAGCTGGCGCCCAACGTGGGGCTATGCAACTTGGGTTCGAGCCCATGCAGGGCAGTCTCATTGATTTTTAAAGTAACATAAAAGTTATCATTACAGAACAATGTGGACCAGGATGGTTGAAGGTATGTTTTGTGCACGGTTGTCACACACAGGTACACACACACCACACACACTGTAGGAAAGAGGTATTTCATGGTAAATATGGTGAAATCTGTCTGGCTTTTCGTGGCTGCTAGCTAGGGGACATTGACACACTCGTGAGTGAGTGGGGTCAGCTCAGCAGCAGGTGTCGTGGACACCAAGCCAGCGTGCAACAGTGGTTGCAAGGGGTGCACTCAGGATATGCCTGAGGTGCAAGACACCACCTACCTGAGGGTAGACGAAGCTTCTAGAAGTGACCTCAAGCGTGAGAGGTCTCATTGGACGACAGTGTAGTTGTCAAGGGTGTCATTAGAGTGTAGTTGTTAGATACACCTTAGGATCTTAGTGGGAGGTCGCGCCACCAGCTAAGGATCCGAGTTGTCTTCTTTAGAGAAAGGAGAGTAATTATCTGTAGTTAGACAGGTGAGGGAATTCTTGCCAGAGTGGGGACTGTACAACCCCAGGAAGAATTCATGGTAGTCACTTGAGAGGTTGAGCAGAGGCTCCCGACTGGAGAGGTTGAGCAGAGGCTCCCATTTTCAGAGGTGACAGCAAGGCCGAGTTCGAGCCTGATGGTGAGAGCGCAGCAAGTCAGTGCTGGCTCAAGAGCAGATTGCAAGGGGGCAATCTCACACAGGGAAGGGAAGCAAGCCCACCCTAGTGCACTTAACCTGGTGACAAGGTATGAAGGTAAAGATGCCTAGCATGGCAGTACTGAGAAAGACGATTCGATGGATGCATACATCGATCGCCTTTTGAAGAAAGGCTGAAAATGCAAGATGGCAAAGGTCATTTTGGGCTGGTGATTTTCCATGGTTCAGATCCCCAGCAGCATAATGATTTTGTTCTTTAAGGATTGCCTTGGTAAAGGGTTATAGTAGATCTGCAGAGGGAATGCTGATCACATTCCAAGTTAGGTCCAGGTAGAAACGGACCGGGGAGTTTGACAGATGTCAAGAGTTTCGCTCATGTCCTTGTTAGAGGAGCGAGACCGAGGAAAAGCAAGGGAGAGACCCCAAGCTCAGTAGGGTGAGTGTAGGTGCTTGTAGAAGGGCTTTCTCCCAGATAGTTCAGTCGGTAGAGCAAGACCGGCTGGTGTTTGACAGTTGGACAGGTAGGGTGATCCTGTCAACTTGTTGCAATGTCAGGTGGAAAACTGACAGTAAGTTCTTAGTAGGCTGAGGGGAGGTAAGAAGTACTTCACCGGTAAGGCCACACCAATGTGTTGCTCATGTGTCCAGTATGACACAGACCGAGGATGGAAATGGGAGGTTCAGTGATGGAAATGGTTGCGAGGTGTTGAACCGGCCAGGACCAGAGCTAGAGCCAAACATGTTACCACTCCAAGGTCAGGCAGCACCACCAGGGTGATCCGGTGGTAGTGCACAGGGACCCTCAGGCCAGTGATGTATAGGAAACAGAGTTACACACTACACACTTGTTTAGCTAGTACACCTGTTGGGCAGGTGTGTGCAGAAAAACTAGCTGGTGTTTTGAATGTATTTTCCTTGCAGGAAAATATATTCTTTAGTGGGAGGTAGTGTGAGGAGATGTAGAATCTCCTCAGCTAGTTTTCCTAGTTTCTAGAATAGGCTAGTCGCTCTAGGGACTCTAGAAACTGAAGCTTTCAAATTTACATATACTTGTTGGGTGTCATATGAAAGCTTATGTTAAATGCTGTCAGTTAAAACTAATTAGAGGTCTGTGATTGCTCTGTAGAGAGAATTACAGCAAAATTTTCCTGTTCTGTGAAACAGAGAGATGGTAGTATAACAAAAACCGTTAGGGTGGGGGGGGACAGTGGGGGAACGCTGCCTCCCCCCCACCAAGGGAGACGTTGAGACGTTGTGTTAGGCCTCACCCTCCTTGTGACGTCACGCCACGCCACAGGCGAGGGGCACGTGTGATTGGTCTAGGCACCCCTGCTCCTATGCCGAGTTTTGGCGCGAAGAGCTGTGATTGGAAGCGGCATGAGGAACAGTGCCGGCTTCCTGCTGATTGGTCAAGACAAGGTAGGGGGAGAAATATGGGGATGTGAGTCTCTCTAGCCCGCCAAGAGGTAGTTTGAATTGGGCAGCCAGGGTGTGAAGAGTGTCTAGGTGGGGGTGGCGGGCCTGCCACCCCCACCACCGTTATCGCTCCTGTCGTTCAGTTTACTCATATTGCATGGCACTCCAGCCACCCTGGGTGTGTCGAAGCCCAAATTTGCGAGAAACTGGGACTTGGACTTTGAATTCCGCCCGACGTCGTCCATGGGGAGGTGACGCCGGCCAGTGTCACCCTGTCACCCCAGTGTAAGAGCGAGTCATGCTCTGGTATGATGGGGTTGTTAGTGATTCCCCATCCACATGTGTGTATACCCCAGGCGCCACGTGGCCACCCCTGGCCACCCGTGCGGCCCGGCCGGCCCGGCCCGGGCCAGGCCCAGGCCACCCCCTTACCCCGCGCGCGAGCAGCCCGGGTGGGGTGGGGTGCTGTGACGTCACGCGCCACCCGTGGCCACCCTCCTGAAGGCCACGCAGTGGCCACATGTTGGCCACCACCTTTGGCCACCCCCTTGGCCACATTCCCAGGACAGCCTAAGGCCACATCTTGTCGACGCACGAGGAGCAAGCTAAGTGTTGACAGCCAGGTGGTAAGGACCTGGGAAATGAGGAAATGTGTGGACGGAAACGTGAGTACTTTAACAGTGTATAACAGGGTCTCAGTTAAAAGAGAATAAGAGAAAAGTTGTGTGGGCCCCTAGCCCGGCCAGGCTAGGGAAGTAGCTGAGACGCCCGTCTGTGGCACGCCCAGGTGACTGTGGGGCAGTACCTGGAGAGGGAAATTGTCACTGTAAATCATGTAGTGATATAATTGTATATCTGTAGATATGTTGTGTGTAGACTGACTAGAGTTTGGGACCAGTCAGTGTAGAAAATCATCATATAAATGATCCAGTCTGGCGATTCTGTATAATCGTCCAGCCTTGGTTAGTGCCATGGTACCTCATTATGTAATTAGGCCAGGTTAGAGTTAATTAAGCAGGCCCGTGGGGCAGGGTTATTAGTGGATATCCTGAGGTCTGTATATGTCCTGGTGATTAATTTACATTGTTTATGGAGGCCATTCCATATGTTTCATTTGCATGTTGCATGTATGATGTTGTGTGGTGAGTCAGTAGATGTGATCGCTGACTGATTGCCTAATGATGTCATTAGCATGGGGGGCATGCTGACGGTATCATTATGTGCAGGTTTGTGCAGTGTATCAGGTATACGTTATTACTGTCCTAGGAATTGTGTTGAGGATTTAAGGGGACCCTTTGAGTATTCAGGGAAATTCTCAGTCACTTAATGAGAGCGAGCAATTAGTTAATTTGCCTAATTATGGGAGAATTAGTGCCAGCTGTCCGCGTAGAGCGACGGTGTCTTATATTAACGTAAATTGTCTTGCTGAGGCCACCGGGATCGGGCGGTCTTTTGCAACGTTTGCAAGATTAGAGGGACAGTAAGATTGGTATACCTTGATTGTTGCAAAACCGTGTGTCATTACTGTGTGGGCATAGTAATTAACGAGTTGCAGAAGTCGCAACTGTATGTGGGCAGTGCTATTTTATGTTTTGCATGCCATTATATGTGTGACCTATGTAACCTTAGGGTTACTTTGTTTCTTTAAGTTGTGTTGAGAACTTGAGGATTCAGTGAGTTAATTAGGGGTAATTAACTGGATAAGGGGGTGCACACTTGAAGTTGTTGAATGAGTGAGTGCTGTTATGGGAGAACAGTGTTGAACTTGAGCTTGTGGGAATACGTGTCCGGTGCAATTAATTGTCCGTGTGACAATTAATTGACCACTCTAGCTAATTATGTAATTAGCATTCTCATCATGAATTCACGTAGTGGGAGAGGATCTGTCAGAGTCTGTCAGTGATAGTGTTAACGTCAGTTGCTCGAGACTAACTGCCTTTCAGGGTTGGGGCAATTAGTGGCTCATGATAATTAGTGGAGTAATTAACGTCTGGAGTCTTGAGGACTCAGATGACTCGGTAAAGCGAGGTCATGGGGTTAGCATAATACGTTATATTAATCATATTCTGTCTGGTGACAGTGGATTAAGTTGCACTCATTGTTAATTAGGGTAATTAACTCCTCTTCCGTGAATTCACAGTGTTTGATGAGACCTGCTTAGGCAGTGCGGAGTGAGACGTATTTATGTATGATTAATTATCGGTCCTGGTGACAGTTAATTAATTGCTCAAGGCTAATTAGGGTAATTAGCACTCATTAGTAAGTAAAAGTAATTAATGATACACAGACTGTTGAGAAGCCACCCACTTGGGGTAGGCTTAGTTAACGTAACTCAATTGGGATGTAATTAGTGGTCCGTTTGACCTTAATTAAGAATTACTCACTGAATACTTGCAAGGAGTCAAGTGTGATGTAATTTAAGAGTTTGAGTTATTGTGACAAGAGGACTTGTGTTAACGTAGAGTACTATCATGTTGTTGTCTAGAGTGAGACACTTGTTTGTGATTAAAGTAGTACTTGTTGCTGACTGCTGTGATCAGTCAATTTCCATCATTATTCACATAATCAATGTTGTAATTGATTAAGGCAATTTCTTTTGGTTATCGTCTAGTGACGAGGGTAAAGTAACTTAGGGATGAGTGGAGCTGTGTCCCAGAATCCCACCTTGCCTGACTTTGTTCACTTTAGTTGTGATAGGGGGAGTCACTGTTAGACTACCCACCTGATTACGGGGGTCGCTCCTGTTGGGCGGGAGGACCTTAAGCTTGTGATTAGAGTAGCTGCCACTAGGAAGTCGTGTCACTATTGATTGCTTGCTTGTGTCATCAGTGGAAGATTTGTTCAGTTAGTTCATGTTGTCAGCCCGAAGTGTCAGCAGGATGGAGCCTGCTGTCATTTCTCGAGGGGCTGTTGAATAGCTGTGTTGCAAATGCCACTGGTTGACAGTAACGTAATTAAATCACTCGCTGTGGTGTAACTTAGTCTGTGATATTTTTCTTTGAATTTGCAATATTGCGTCATCAGTGGGCACACCTGTGTTCAGGTTAGTTCAGTATGCAGCCACACAGCAAGGGTTGCTATTTAGCTGTTGGTTATGGTGCCACTGGATGGACATTAACGTAAAGATTAATTTGAGGAAGGGTGCTGGAGTTGCCAGTGAACCCATTAGTTATTGATGTCATTGAAAGGCTACTGATTTGATTGCATTGCAACCGCTATTGCAGGTGTAGACTGCACTGAGGCGTAGAACAGTTAGGAGGTTACTGGAGACGTGTTTCAGAACTCACTGTGTCATTTGTTGTAATTGTGATTATAGATCTGTTAGTTCTTGCTTGCTTGTTGATTCCTCTGTGGGCACGCTTATGTTCGAGTAACGTCATTGACATTCTTTTGTTTTAATGTAGTAGTCTAGTCTCTTGTTATTAATAAATTGTTATTGTGAAAACAGTCTTTGATGTCAACCTTCAACTATCCTGTGCCACTCCCATTGTCTGATATGATAATATTGTTGTTTTGATCTTGATATGACGGCTGTGCTCTTGGGAATTCGAATTCCAATTCATAGCGCCACACAACAAATAAAATTTGATTGTGAGAACCCGTCGGTTACCCTTTATTGGTTTTAACGTCATGTTTAACTAGGAGGAACCAGCGGCCTATTGTGGACAGGTTTTCACCCCTGCTGGTGGAAGCCTGGCGGTTTGCTCCCGCTTCTCCTTTTTCTACTGGACTCATGCTTAACTGCCAAGAGCAGCCTTTAAACTTGTAGTCCACCTCCTAAGGGAGGTAGGCGTAGAGAAAAATCTCACACTGTATATTCATGTCACTAAAATACCCACTATTTTATTGGCTTAGCAGCAAGAACTTGTGTTATTGTTCTATAACATTGTGTACACTTTATATAGAACTATAAACATTTTTATACATGAATACGAACCCTAAGCAATTTTGTGGGTTTGGTAATCTAACAACATGTTATCAGTTTACCCGAGCTCTGCATGTTTTGTGCAAAAATTTTACTGCATGCATCAAATTTACTGTATAATAATGTCTTCATATTTCTAATGTTTTACCATATACAGTATATTTTTTTAAATGCAATGAGCTGTCAGTAATGTTCTTTGTATCACATAATATGTAGATTATAGGTACTCTCAGATATATTTGTCAATAAGATGTACATTATATTATTTGCTTAGAACCTACCTTGAGGTTACCTTGAGGTGCTTCCGGGGCTTAGCGTCCCCGCGGCCCCGTCATCGACCAGGCCTCCTGGTTGCTGGACTGATCAACCAGGCTGTTGGACGCGGCTGCTCGCAGCCTGACGTATGAGTCACAGCCTGGTTGATACCTGGTTGATTACCTGGTTGATTGGGTTTTGGGAGTTCTTCTACTCCCCAAGCCCGGCCCGAGGCCAGGCTTGACTTGAGAGTTTGGTCCACTAGGCTGTTGCTTGGAGCGGCCCGTAGGCCCACATACCCACCACAGCCCGGTTGGTCCGGCACTCCTTGGAGGAATAAATCTAGTTTCCTCTTGAAGATGTCCACGGTTGTTGGTTGATCAGGTATCCTTTGGAGGTGCTTATCCAGTTCTCTCTTGAACACTGTGAGGGGTTTGCCAGTTATGCCCCTTATGTGTAGCGGGAGCGTGTTGTACAGTCTCGGGCCCCTGATGTTGATAGAGTTCTCTCTCAGAGTACCAGTTGCACCTCTGTTTTTCAACAGGGGTATTCTGCACATCCTGCCATGTCTTCTGGTCTCGTGTGATGTTATTTCTGTGTGCAGGTTTGGGACCAGCCCCTCTAATATTTTCCATGTGTAAATTATTATGTATCTCTCCCGCCTGCGCTCAAGGGAGTACAGATTGCACTATATACACACTTTATTTACATACATTTTCATGCACAATTATGAACCATTAAGCATTTCTGGTGGGTGTGGTAATCTCATAACATGTTACCAGAGTTCAGCCCAGCTCTGCATGTTTTGTGTAAAATTGTATCTGCACAATATTCAATATATAATATTTTCTTCATATTTCTAATGCTTTATCATTGTTTCAGGGGGATAATGCCCCTTCTGGCTCCCTGAAACTGAGATGGTTACCATCTACTGGGTCAAGTTAGCTGTAGATGCCAGGGGCCAGAGCTAGAACCCAATGCAGGGGGCAATGACATTTATTTTCACCACCCCACCAGGAAAGGCATCCAGAAAATCAGAGTCAAAACAAACCACTGCTGGATTCAAGAGGCTTATGCTAAAAAAAAAAAAACTCGCCTAACTATGTAAAGAATTTAAATCTTTCAGAATTAGCACGTGTGTGTTCAAGTGCTAACGCTACGCGTACTAGTGGCTGTACAAGAATGTAACAACTCTTGTATATATCTCAAAAAAAAAAAAAGTTGGGAAGGGAGGGGGAAGCAGCCAACCATCAGCCAGCATCTCCAAGCTCAGTTTTAGTGCTGACATAATGATCACTGGGTCACCTCTCTCCTGTACTGACTCCAGTGTCCTGTTTATTCAGTTAAGTGGTGTGGTATTTGCCCTTGGTGGCTTCTCCTTATACAGTACTATGGTGTAGCATGAGCCAGTTTTCCAGTGTGTTTGGAGCTGCATGTGTTCAGGTTTCCTACCTGCGTGCTCCCTAAGATGTCGTTCCTTGTTTGAGGTGGTTCTCGCCTTGGGTGAGTCGAGGTTTCTTGGCTCCACTGTCTTTACCTCAGTCGGAAGCAACGTTGCTGGTGGGGTGCACTAAGGTTCACGTACTAAACGTGCTGTAGCCTTGACCTTGTGGTGCTGTAGCCTGCAGCACCACAAACTGTCAAGTGTTGAGTCAACCTCGGCTGACTTGGTGGTTGCTTGAGAAGTTGTGCACTGAACTTTGCTTGCTTCGTGTTTCTTCTGGGCAAGGTTAGGCTTCGGTAGCTATTGTGGTTTCTTAGGACAGTCCTTTTTGCCAATACCACAATCATTGGGTGTGGGCTCTGTTGGCACTATGCTATCTGCTACATCATCAGCTTCCTCTTTGGGTTTTTCAGATTTTTGTTACGTCCATCCTCACTTGACGTATTGACAGACGCTTCGGATCTGGGTTGGGGCTTTGTGACCAGTTCTCACCAAGCCAACCAGCCTTAATGATCTCCTCTCCTTCTTTAGGCTCACAGTACAGTTCAAGAGCTTGCACCGATGTGATATGCGCTGCAAAGAGTTCTGGTTGTTCCAGGCTTCGTGCTCCAGCTCCATTTAGATTGTTCTTCCATGGTTCATTCTCTGCTTTTGGGGGGTGGGTCGCTTCAGTCACCGCCTCTTTGGAGCTGAATGCTTCGGGTATCTCTTCTGTTGGATTCCCTGGGTTTGGTTCTCCTCTTTGTTCATGTCACGGTTCCTTTTTGTCTCCACAGAGTGGACTGTTGACGTGGCTTCCTTCCTGTGTATTTACAAGACATTCGGGTGCAGACCTCTTTATGTCGGTGTGGTCTTGGCATTTTCTCTTGTACATGGCTCTGTTCCCAGATTATGAGGCCCTCACTGTAGATGTCTTTCGGCTGGACTGGTTGAGGTAGGGGTTCCTGTACCGCTTCCTCCTGATCCATCTGTTGCTCCGGGTCCTAGCTAGGTCAAAGTCTTACAAGAGAAGAGTGATTCTTCTGGCTCCTTGGTGGCTGGCTCAGCCTTGGTTTCAGGCACTGCTTGCTCAGTGTCTGAACATGGGTGGTTTTCTGTGGCTCTGCCTCAGAGGGTCAGCCTGGTGATGTACTTTACTGGTTTAACCTTCTCCTCTGCTCTTCATGTCTGGTTTCTCTGATGCATATTTATTGCCATCACTATAGTGATCAAGTGACTTCATTGATGGTGTCCCACCTGCAGTCTTCTTCGAGGCAACAGTATGAGGTTTCATGGATGACACTCCTTTCGCCACTTCCTTTCTCTTTGTCACTGTTCTTCGGTTTCTGAACATGTGGTGCTCTTCTCTGTCAAGGCTTTTTCTTGATCATCTCGTGCCAGATACTGTCGCCTCGTATTGTGCAGCACTGGTGCAGCTGCTGCATCTGGCACTTGGGGTTTTACCACCTTGGATCCATTTTGCATAGTGTTTCATACGTTGTTTCACCTCCAGCCTGCTCACGTTCTGCCTGAGCCTGCTTGGTCTCTGGACCGCGTTCTTTCGTTTCTGTCTCCTCGGTTTACTGTACTGTATTCCTTTTGGTCTGTGATTGTTTCTTCAGGTCTTTGTTTTTGGTTTCTCTTGCTTCCAGTTTTCAGATGGTGAGCTTCATGCTCTCCTCTGGCAATGGGGGCTGTTCTTTTTCACCCTAGTGGGTGGATTGTTTATCAGCAGCCGGCTCCATCTTTTCTAGTGAAGAATGAGTCAATTGGCTTCACTATCCAGCCATACCTGGATAGGGTTTTGGGAATTTCTACTCCCAAGCCCGCCTGGAGCCAGGCTCGATTTGTGGCCAGAGGTGCATCTTGTGTTTGGTGGTGGCTCTCCATTGCTACCTTTGTGCCTCCAGTTCTGTCTTGGTGGATGCTTTGTGAGTTGATTCTCTCATGCAGGCGATGAATCACAATAACGTGGTTGAAGTATGTTGACCAGACCACACACTAGAGAAGGATTAAGACAGAGGAGGACAGCTTGAGACTTCAAGAAGACCTGGACAAGCTGCAGGAATGGTCGAACAAATGGCTGTTAGAGTTTAACCCAAGCAAATGTAATGTAATGAAGATAGGGGTAGGAAGCAGGAGACCAGATACAAGGTATCATTTGGGAGATGAAACACTTCAAGAGTCAGAGAGAGAGAAAGACCTGGGGGTTGATATCACGCCAGACCTGTCCCCTGAAGCTCATATCAAGAGGATAACATCAGCAGCATATGCCAGGTTGGCTAACATAAGAACGGCCTTTAGAAACTTGTGTAAGGAATCTTTCAGAACATTATATACCACATATGTCAGACCAATCCTGGAGTATGCGGCTCCAGCATGGAGTCCCTATCTAGTCAAGCATAAGACTAAACTGGAAAAGGTTCAAAGGTTTGCCACCAGACTAGTACCCGAGCTGAGAGGTATGAGCTACGAGGAGCGACTGCAGGAATTAAACCTCACTTCGTTGGAAGACAGAAGAGTTAGGGGGGACATGATCACCACATTCAAGATTCTCAGGGGAATCGACAGGGTTGATAAAGACAGGCTGTTTAACACAAGGGGCACACGCACTAGGGGACACAGGTGGAAGCTGAGTGCCCAAATGAGCCACAGAGATATTAGAAAGAACTTTTTTAGTGTCAGAGTGGTTGACAAATGGAATGCATTAGGAAGCGATGTGGTGGAGGCTGACTCCATACACAGTTTCAAGTGTAGATATGATAGAGCCCATTAGGATCAGGAAACTGTACACCTGTTGATTGACGGTTGAGAGGCGGGACCAAAGAGCCAGAGCTCAACCCCCGCAAGCACAACTAGGTGAGTACAACTAGGTGAGTACTAGAAGGTGAAGGGACGACGACGTTTCGGTTCGTCCTGGACCATTCTCAAGTCGATCCACTCACCTTGGTCCTGGGTTCCAAGGTTTCTCTTTCTTAGGTTGTCCACCATGGACCAGCTAGCATCTGGTCTACCCCTCATGCCCAGGATGTTGCCACACTCTCAGCTGTGTTCATGAATATGTCCTGTGTTGATATTTGGGCATGGGAGGGTTTTGAAGGTTGAACAGGGCTCTGGTGGCCCAGTATCTTGTCAAATGTGCCCAAGCTACAGCACCCTTGTGTGGCTTTCGACCGGGAGTCTCATCTTCGTCTTAGTTCCCGTGGTGCTCCCTCCTCCCTGGTAAGTGCCCATCTGTTTTCTTTCTTTGTGAGTCAGCTTCAGTGCGTCACAAGGAGATTTCCCCAGAAAACCAGTGTTAAATAATGTACTGTATAATGAAATGACAATTTCTGGGTGAGCATAGGTGGGGCATACAAGCTTGTGCTAGTTTCAGGAGATTTCAATCATCTGTTTACGTTGCTGGGTGGATCCTAGGCCCTTCATTCCCTGTTCCAAGGTTTTTTTTTCTCAGGTTGTCTGTAGTGTTATTAACTTCTGCGGTGTAAGTCATACAGGGATGAATGAGGCTTATCNAAAGGAATTACCGGAAAAAGTAGGCAGATGGATCTACAATTTCCTGACCAACAGAACCCAATGTGTAATAGTCAACAAAATAAAATCCAACCCGTCAACCGTTAAGAGCTCAGTCCCCCAGGGTACTGTGCTTGCTCCAGTACTTTTTCTCATCCTTATATCGGACATAGACAAGAACACAACCTATAGCACTGTATCATCCTTTGCAGATGACACTAGGATCTTCATGAGAGTAGGCAACATAGAGGACACGGCGAACCTCCAGTCAGATGTAGATCAGGTCTTTCTATGGGCTACAGAAAATAATATGGTGTTTAACGAAGACAAGTTCCAGCTCATGCGCTATGGAAAAAATGAAAATATAAAAACGGAAACCACGTACAAAACTCAGGCAAATCATAACATAGAACGAAAAGGCAATGTAAAGGATCTGGGTGTACTCATGTCGGAAGACCTTACCTTTAAAGAACACAATAAAGTAGCCGTCACAACTGCAAGAAAAATGACAGGTTGGATAACAAGAACTTTTCACACTAGAGATGCTATACCGATGATGACACTTTTCAAAACGCTTGTGCTCTCTAGAGTGGAGTACTGCTGCACAATGACAGCCCCTTTCACTGCGGGTGAAATTGCTGACCTGGAGAGCGTGCAGAGATCCTTTACTGCTAGAATCCACTCGGTAAAACATCTAAACTATTGGGACCGACTAAAGAGCCTAAATCTGTATTCCCTTGAGCGCAGGCGGGAGAGATACATAATAATTTACACGTGGAAAATATTAGAGGGGCTGGTCCCAAACCTGCACACAGAAATAACATCACATGAGACCAGAAGACATGGCAGGATGTGCAGAATACCCCGTTGAAAAGCAGAGGTGCAACTGGTACTCTGAGAGAGAACTCTATCAACATCAGAGGCCCGAGACTGTTCAACACGCTTCCATACACATAAGGGACATAACTGGCAACCCCTCACAGTGTTCAAGAGAGAACTGGATAAGCACCTCCAAAGGATACCTGATCAACCAGGCTGTGATCATACGTCAGGCTGCGAGCAGCCGCGTCCAACAGCCTGGTTGATCAGTCCAGCAACCAGGAGGCCTGGTCGATGACCGGGCCGCGGGGACGATAAGCCCGGAAGCACCTCAAGGTATCCTCAAGGTAAGGTAGGTCAGAGAGCGCCCCTTTCACAGATTATTACACTGATGGATCTTGACATCAGTCCTATGGGGGTGCGGGCTGCTGGAAGTGCGTGTTGTGACTGGGAGAGATGGGTCCATATCCCAGAGTGTGGAGACGAGACTAGTAACTGGGCCTCCACTTTCAAACAGAATTGGTTGCCATAATCTTGCACTAGAGCGCGTAATGAATCCAAAGTTGACACGCTAATGTAAGTGACTCCTTGTCATCCTTGACTGCCCTCAGCTCCCAAGGCATAACTGTGACGTGCTTATCTGAAGCTAGACACAGATATAGTGAAATAATCAATGATGGAGTCAGAGTTTGTCTCCTGTGGATTCCTTCCCATATTGGTCTCCGAATGCATGATAGAACTGATGAGCTAGCCAAGACTTTTGCTCGTAAAGAGGGAATTGATTACCAACTTGGACTGCCTTTCAGCAGCCTGAGGGCAGTAATATCCCAGGAACATCAACTAAATTTCGGAGGCTTGAGGCAAAGTGAAATTCACACCAGTTACTCCATCTATCATCATTCTATTATGCATGAAGAACCGCACGTCTATGGGGCATCCAATAATGTTAGCAGACTTCTAGATGTTACCACTGCTAGGCTTAGGCTCGGCTACAAGTACCTCTGGAGTTTGTAACATCTGCTGATGTAGATTTGACTAAATGTAAACTCTGTCAGCAGAACTATTCGCATACTTTGCGTCATTATATAATGGAATGTGAAAAAATTGCGGAATTTAGAGATAACACCATCAATAGTGTCCAAGAAATGTGTAAGTACTTCATTCACAATGATGTGCTGCCCGAAATTTTAGCGAAGTATCCAAAATTTGCTTACTGTCGGTAATGCATGCACATGACTGTAAAGCTGCCGCCCAGTTGGGTGGGTGTGCAGCAAGACTAGTAACTGTGTGACTCACTATAGATGTAAAGTGCCTTGTATAGTGACTGTTGTGAGCCTCTTGTAGTGTCACTTGTGACACCTCTTTGTGTCACTTGTGACACAAAGATTTTTGATGTGTGTATTTGTGTGGGTGATTAGATATGTATGTGTATGTATATGTGTATACGTATATATATATGTACATGTATGTATGAGGGTGTGTACATGTGTATACAACATTGATAATTTTGTAACTAGCGTCAAACATTGTTATTTGCTTAGCTAAACGAACTAGAGGGTTCAGTTCCTGAACCGATTATGTGCCTCTGTATCCTTTACACCACGCCACGGGATGGGTATGGGGTGCATAATAAAGAAAGAAATTGAATTGTAATCCTTCCACTACCGCCCACAAGATGGGTATGGGGTGCATAATAAATGAACTAAACTAAAACTAAACTACATTGTTTAACTATCTTCACAAGATTGTTTCTGCTTGAAACGCTATGTGTACTAGTGGCTTTACTAAAATGTAAACACACCATGCTCCTTAAATGCTCTCAACTCTTTAAGACATAACTGTAACTGCTCGTGTCCGAAGCTAGACACAAATACAACAAAATTATTAAGGATGGTAACAGAGTCCTTTCATGTGGTCTCCATCTATGTTGGCCTCCGAATGCATGATAGAGCTGATAAGTTAGCCAAAGAAATGGCCCATGCATAATTTAAATTAAGCGGGGGAATTCTGGGAGGCGAAAACAATTACGCAGCGCTCTGTGAGAGCTGCGCACGCGGGGGGGGGGGGGGGGCGCACATTTAAGCAAACGCACAAGGAGGTTTCCCCGGCGGGAGTCATCTCCCGTCACGCAGGGTGCAGTTGCACTCCACAGATCTCCGGTATCAGCTCTTGATACTGGAAATGGCTCAAAAGGGCCACCACTTAGGGCTATTCATGCCCGTGCCACCTTTCGGGTGGCTTAATCTTCATCATCAATCAATCGAGGTTTCCCCATCATTTGGTCACCATTTGGTCCGGGAGACATCTCCGTCACGCAGGGTGCAGTCGCGCCTCCACAGATCTCAGTATCATCTCTGATACTGGAAATGGCTCAAAAGGGCCACCACTTACGGGCTATTCATGCCCGTGCCATCTCTTGGGTGGCTTAATCTTTATCAATCATCAATCAATCAACAGCAAAACCATATTCACCATGGTCCGGGAGACATCTCCCGTCACGCAGGGTGCAGTTGCACCTCCACAGATCTCCAGTATCATCTCTCGATACTGTTAATGGCTCATAAGGGCCACACTTACGGGCTATTCATGCCCGTGCCACCTCTTGGGTGGCTTAATCTTTATCAATCAATCGAGGTTTCCCGCATTGGTCCGGGAGACATCTCCCGTCACGCAGGGTGCAGTCGCACCTCCACAGATCTCCAGTATCATCTCTCGATACTGTTAATGGCTCATAAGAGCCACCACTTACGGGCTATTCATGCCCGTGCCACCTCTTGGGTGGCTAATCTTTATCAATCAATCAATCGAGGTTTCCCTCTCACTCCCACACAGCTACGGTACGCTCCACACGAACAGGTGCAAACAGGTGCATAATAAATGAACTAAACTAAAAAAAAAACACCATGTATGAACTCTCATAAACCCAATGTACCTTCTTGTAAATAAATAAATAAATAAATAAATAATAAATAAGAAATAGTTAGTTTAGTCATTTATTATCACCCCATACCCATCTTGTGGGCGGTAGTGGAAAGGGTTACAGAGGCACATAATGGGCTCAGGGACTGAACCCCACAATTCATTCAGTAAGCAAGTTACAATCTTGATGAGCTAGTTACAAAATTAATATAAGTCGTCACATAACAATGGGTTCGAGATCGACCTCAAGTACAGTTCTAAATAAGCAACTGACATATGTGGAGAGCTAGTGTCAAAATTTATATGTTTGGTCCTGCACACCGCCCCCATCCAGTGGGCAGCGGTGGATAGGTTACAATCACTCAGTTACTACCTACAGTTAGCAAACTGGGGATATTTGGCTAAAATTTCTGGTAGCAGATCATTTGAATGAAATATTTACACATCGCTGGAACATTGGTTATAGAATTGTCTCTAAATTCACGTATCTTTTCGCACTCCTCACATAGTGACGGAGGGTGTGCGAATAATTTTGTGACACAGTTTACATTTGGTCAGGTCTACATCGGCAGATAATGAGAATTCCAGAGATACTTGTACCGAGTCTAAGCCGAGCAGCAGTAACATCTAGAAGTCTGCTGATTTTATTGGATGATCCATAGATGTGTGGCTCCTCTTGCATGATAGTATGATGATAGATGGAATTACTGGTGTCAATTTCACTTTGCCTCAGATCTACAAGATCTGTTGAAGTTCTCGGTGTACTTCTGCTCTCAGATTGCTCATTGACAATCCAAGGTTACACTCAACGGCTCCTTTAAAGGCAGATTCTTTGGCTAACTTATCAGCTCTATCATTGCATTCGGGGACGCATGCCATAGACACATGAGAACGCCTGTTACCTAAATCCTTAATAATTTGTTGTATTTGTGTCTAGCTTCGGACACGAGCATGTTACAGTTATGTCTTAAAGAGTTGAGTGAGAGTATAATGATAGTCACTTACAATTAATGTATAAATAATAAATTGTTATTTGCTTAACTAAATAAACTACGGGGTTCAGTTCTGAGCTCATTATGTCTTCTGTAACCCTTTCCACTACGCCCTTAGGATGCAGCCCGTCCTCCAAACAAAGATCCAAAGTGATTCCATGCACCCGCCAACACCCCCTGTTTAATGATGAAAAGCGGTTTACACACGACGCTCAAACTGCTGACGTTCGCGAACATATCCGGAACAAGTGATTCACTGACGAATTTTGTTCGAACCACACGCTGTAAATGCTTCACCCACGTACTACAAATACAAATAATCGCCAACAGAACCTAAACACCTAACCTAACCTATGCTATTTATTACACAATATGCTAATATATTATATATTAATTTATACTTGAGAAAATTCCCGTTTTGAATGAACAGATGTTAAAATTTATAATGCGTCTGTGGTTGGTCGCTGAATGTAATGGACTTGAGTCGAGGATGGGTTGCAGGATGGTATGGAGTGAATAATAACTAACTAACTAACTGTCCAAGACCACTCACTGGGCGTGCTTATTTATTTGGTACCTTATAGTTAAGCGACGTAAACATTCAGTAACCCAGGGAGTACTCGGAGCGCATCCCATCTGCTGGATCTTCGGCATCGCCCTCTAGTTAATTATTTATTTATTTATATATTTATATATATACAAGGAGGTACATTGGGTTTATGAGAGTACATAGCATTGATGTTTTTACATTCTTGTAAAGCCACTAACACGCATAGCGTTTCGGATACGTCCTTAATCTAACAGATAATCTAACAGATGTTTTCAATACATTTTATTCTTATTGCTCAATTAGTATTAAGTTTTAGATATTAATGTTTTTCTTGCCCGAAACGCATTGCGTAATAGTGGCTTTAGGCATTGTATGTACTAGCTCTATCTATAAATCGATCCACTTATGTAAAATCACTTTATGCATGTACCTTTCCTGAATAAACATATTTATTTATTATTTATTTATAATTTTAAGTCCAGGGATTAATGATCCAGGAATTGCAGGATAAGATAAGTTATTCAATCCAAAGTGACATCAAATCAGCTTATAGAGTGGGTATCAAATCATCTGGTACAAATAACAGGAAAATTCGCGTGAAATTAGATAGCTGCTCCCGCAAGTCAGACCTTATCAGTACTGCAGTCTCTAGTAAATCTACTGTTGTAATTGAAATTGAAATAAGTTTATTGAGGTAAAATACACACAAAGGGATGAGGTAGCTCAAGCTATTCTCACCCCGTTCAGTTCATCGTGTTAATACATACATATACACACATCACAAACAATAAACATATTACCAAACATTCTGAGAGATAAACATCTACATTTCCTCCTTTACACAAGTAGTATGGTACCAGACGTACACAAATACTTTTATAACCTAGGTATACTGTATAGACAATTTGCAAGAGACATGCAGATAATTCAACAAAAAATTACAGTCTTGGTGCAAAATTCTTATATCTCAAGAATATCATCAACCTTTCCGCTGTGACACATCCAAGCTATTTGTTCAGGAACAGTCCTTATCTCAGTGTTTCTATATACATTAATCAATGGACAATCAAGAACATAATGGGCAAGGGTGTGAGACCTTAACATACCACATAGTTTACACTTTGTGTCATTATCATGAACACCTATCCTATAATCTACTGTTTATGTGAATGAATGTCTGACCAGGTTCAGACAAAATCTCTTACTTAAACGATGTAGATTCCGCAAAAATTCTCCTGCAATTAAACATTGTTTTGTGCGAGATGGTAAAATTATAGCTAGGAAGTCTGACACTGGAAAAACCTATGTAATAACCACTGAAGCTCACCTCAATTCTTTCCTGAATGACTGTGGGACAACAGCTGAATAACCAGAATACAAATTATAGTCTCCTCTAACCACAAATGTGTACTATAGCTCTGCCTTTCCATTCTAAAGGTTTTAATTTTTTTTTTAAATTGTCATCTTGTTATTGTCTCTTATTTCTTGTTTTTTACTATATTTTTTATATACTCCATACTCCATATTCCATTTGACCTACCCAACCATGTTAACACTTGTCAATGATACAGGTCAATAATTAAGGGGGTCTTCCCTGTTTCCACTTTTGTAGATTGAAACTATGTTAGCCTTTTTCCACACATCAGCTACAACTCCTGTACACAGGGATGCCTGAAAAATCAATTGAAGTGGAATGCTGAGCTCAGGTGCACATTCTCTCAGAACCCATGGTGAAACTCCATCTGGACCAACTGCTTTGTTATTACTTAGCTCCTTGAGCATTTTTTCCACTTCATCTCTAGACACCTCTATGAGCTCTATGTTGTTCCCTGGAATTCTTATTGTGTCTGGTTCCCTAAAGATTTCATTTTGTACAAACACACTTTGGAACTTTTCGTTTAGTGTTTCACACATTTCCTTTTAATTTTCTGTGAATCTATTTCCCATTTTCAACCTCTGAATATTATCCTTTACCTGCAATTTGTTGTTTATGAATTTATAGAATAGACCTAGTTCTGTTTTACATTTGTCTGCAATCCCTTTTTCAAAATTTCTTTCTGCCTCTGTTCTCACTGCCATGTAGTTGTTTCTTGCATCTTTGTATTGCTGGTATGTTTGGGGGTTTGGCCTCTTCCTGTATTGATTCCATTTTTGTGTCTTTTGGTCTCTGGCCCTCTCGCAATTTCTATTGAACCAATCCTGTTTCCTAGTTCTGCATCTCTGTTTTGGTATAAATTTTTTGTGCCTTTATCATATATTTCACAAAACTTGACATACATCTCATTCACTTCCTTGCCTAGCATCAAGTCTGTCCAATTATACTCACTAAAAAAATTCTAAGGTGACCATAATGTCCTCTCCTGAAGTCAGGTTTTTCAACTGCTTCAACCTCCTTATTTTCTTCCAGATTATAATGCATTGCATACTTTATTCCTAAAAAGACATGGTCACTTTTACCCAAGGGAGGAAGGTACTGAATGTCAAATATCTCTTCCTCCTTCCTGGTAAATATAAAATCTAGCATGGAGGGAACGTCCCCTTCCCTCATCTTCGTAGCTTGTTTAACATGTTGATACAAGAATGTTTCCAGGATGAGGTCTACAAATTTACAGGTCCAAAAATCTTCTGTTTTAGCTTCATATGCTTCCCAGTCTATGGATTTCAAGTTGAAGTCACCGACTATCAACAGTCGTGATCTATCGTTATCTGCTCTCGCTATAATCTCTCTCATTATTGTTATAAGACCTTCTCGTTTACTATCTAGCTCCTCCTTTGACCATGTGCTGCTTTGCAGTGGACTATATGCATTTATGATCATTAGTTTATCATTAGTTTATCAGCACTAGAGATCATGGCAGATATCTAGTGCTATTATGTCAACTTCTTGTGGATTGGCAGTTATTATTTCTTTCACCTTTAGGTGTTCTTTCACCAGCACAGCAATGCCACCGCCTTTCCTAATTTTTCTGTCCCGTCTCCAAATTGAGTAGCCCCTTGGGAATATGACCTCATTTAAAATAACATCTTCAAGTTTTGTCTCCTTGAGTGCAACAATGTCTGGTGTCTGCAGCTGTATTACATCACTTAACTCCAGTATCTTCGATCTCACTCCATCTATGTTGGTGTATGCAATCTTCAGGAACTTGTTCCCCCCTCTCCTTATTCTTCACTCCCTCTCTCTCTATTGATTTTGTTGATTTGCCTTTATGTACCACTTTACTGGTCTGCCTACCCCTATCACTTTGTAGAAAAAGAATTGATATCTTCTTCATTCCTGCTCTCATTTAAACTTTTTGCCTCGGCAAGGTTCAGTTTCAGCTTCTCTCTGTCTTCTTTTGAAAGATCTTGTCTTAACGACCACACTTTCCCATCCTCATCACTTTGTAATTTTCTGGCATTCCTTAGTACTTCTTCCATCTCTTTGGCACCGTTTAGGGTGATCCTCAAAGGTCAATCTTTCCCTTTTACGTATTTGCCTATTCTCCTGTAGTCGCACACATTCTCTATGGTAGTAAGACCTTCTACGAGGCCAACAATTTTATCTACTACTTTCGCTTCTTCTACAGCTCTTTATGACCTAGATGTTATCTCCTTTTCTTTGCAACCAAAAATTATCAGGGATTTGCTCCGATCAACTGTATTTTGCACCAACTTCGGGTTAGATGCCAATTCCTTTCTCACTTCCAGCCTAATGTTTGTTTTATCTTGGTTGCTGCAGTGTTTGGCTTCCTTTACTGCTTCTTCTATTTTTTCCTTCTCCTTGGCCACTTGTGCATAGGTGAGTTGCTTATCTATCTTGCACTGTTCTATTCCCTGTGTAACTTCCTCCATCTGTGCTGACAAAAGCTGTTTCTCCTGTTGAATTTCCTTACCTAACCTATTGTAGTCATTTATGTTTAAATTTACTTTAACTTCTTCCAAAGCTATTTTTAAGAGTTTATTTTCTTCTTCCATGGCTTTGCAATTTGTTTCCAATTGATTTTTATCCGTGTACAACTTGCACAAGTCTTTCACTATATCCTCAAGACATAAAACTTTGCTATTCAAATGGTCATTACTTTCTTTCAATTTATTAATTATTTCTACATGAGAGTTCACTATAGTATCTAATTTTACCAACTTGTTATGTAGACTACTAATATCAATGCTTTCTTCATTGAATCCCGCAAAATCAAGCTCTGTTTTGTTTTCCTCTTGCCGGCAGCCATCTTGAATGTTCTTCTCTGCACTGGAAACACTAGGGCACCTTTTATTCATTTGATTTTTCTCTTCCCTTAGCACATTCCTGTTATCTCACCTATTTTTCAAAAGCACTATACCTTTATGTTCTCTGGGACAACACTCACTATCATCAACCTGTACTACAATACTTAGGATTGTTGAAATATGCTGGAGCTCCTCTGATGCCAGTGTTGACCCTAGGGGTGTCACCTTTTGACAAGGTTCTGCTCTTACGGTGGTCATGCGAGCTGGGAGTACTATTCTCAGGTACTCGGGCTGCATGTGTTTAGGGTCACCTTCCCTGAGTGTCCTGTAAGTACCGCCCTTGGAGCTTGGGGGTCCCTTCCACAAGTCACCTTGGTTCTACGACCTTTCGCTGCTTGGCGTTTGGCCGCCCCGAGTGTGTGGGGGTGGTTTCCACCTTTGTTGCCTTGGGGTAAGTGGTAGTTATTGCGCTGGTGGGGCGTGGGGTACTGCGTAGCTAGTTTTCACCTTTAACAGCGGCTGGCTTTGTTCTCTTCGGGTATGTTGTCCTCTTGCGAGGTTTTTCTTTTTGTTTTTGCCTGGTGGTGTGGGGGGGTCTGCCTTGTGGTCTCCCTCCCCCCCCCTTATATTAGGGTCATTTTGTGTGGTAGCACCCTCTGCTTCGCCCTTGTGAGTGGACACGTCCCGTGAGTTCAGCATTTAGCAGTTTGCTTGGTAGTTTGGGGCACCGATTAGCAGTACCCTGCCTGGGATAACCCTTGGTAGACCCAGTCTAGGGGCCCTGGAAAACCCCGCGGGGGCGCTCGGGTCCACTGGGTGTGCCTCTGCGTCTCCTCTCGCATTCTGCGAGTTTGAGGGTTGCTCTGATCCCTTGTCTCAGGGTGAAGCTCATTGTTTTTGCCTCTGTCATGCTGCCTATTGGGTCGATGACACATTCGACCCCGAGTCCTGTGAGCTTTGTTTGCTTGTTTGTGGCTCCAATCACCTTATTTGTCGATGACATTCTTTGTGTGCAGGCAACTCGCGCATTGCCGGATCAAGT
This sequence comes from Procambarus virginalis, assembly GCA_020271785.1. Lineage (NCBI taxonomy): Eukaryota > Metazoa > Arthropoda > Malacostraca > Decapoda > Cambaridae > Procambarus > Procambarus virginalis. The sequence goes on from WNGS01072847.1 coordinate 11,450,315, forward strand.
TCAAGTTCAAGTATGTTTATTGAGATAAGCAAGAAATACATCTCAAAGGGATAGAGTAGCTTAGGCTATTTCTACGGATAGGTTGTTGCAACGCGTTAGTTTGGTTGTTACCCCGGTTGCCCCGAGGCTGCCCCGTTTTTGCTTCTCAGGAACCGGACTTGGGGGTGTTGGTCACGTCGGCCTTGGTTCATTCTATGCCCCCTCGTTCTTCCCCTTCTGTGGATCATTCGCCCCCCCCCCCTGCTTCTGGCTCCTAGACATCTGAGGGCTTCGGGGTTGGGGCAGGGTTTCGAGGTTTGAGACTTGGGCAGTTTCAGGGGTTGCGTCGGAGGCATTCGAGTCTGTTCCCTCCAGCCGTAGCTCTGGGGTCTGACCCGTGGGCCCGCTTTCTTCCTGCTTTTTCGGCTGCGCCGGCTTTTTCTTGAGGCCGGGGCTTTGGAGGATGACTCGCCCCTGGGGCCTGACGTGGGGGTTCCCAGGGTTGGGGAGGGGCTGACTTGGGGGCCTTGCACCCCGTTGGACCCCGCCTGGGTTTTCTGAACTTCCAAGCGGGGCTTACTGTTATAAGGAGTGGGGTTTTTCTTCCCCCCCCCCCTCTGTGTACAAGTTGCCTTTGGGCGTCGGCTCCTCCCCGGGTTCATTCCGTGTCTTATTAGGTCCAGCATGACTTTTGGTCACAGATGCTATTGGGTGCATTATTGGAATGTTTGTTGCCTTCCGGTGGGGCTTACCTCCAGTCATTTTTAGGAATACAGTGGCACCTCGACTTACGATAATTTTGAGTTACGATGTAAATTTGATCGAAAAATGCGACTCGACTTATGATAGTGTCTTCGAATAAAGATATTTGTTTTTACACGTTTGGGTCGACCAAACGTATGGTTCCTGGTCACGCGGGCCGACCTGCCTCAGTTTACTAGAGCTGCCCGCTTAGTGATGATCACGCTTATAGGAAATTCCATTTTTGTGGTGATTTTTTGCTTTTTGAACATAAAACTGCTTATTATATATCATACCATGGGCCCCAAGAAAGTCAGTGGTAAGGTTCAACATATGAAAAGACATGTAAGAATGACCATAGAGGAAAAGCAAGAGGTCATATGTAAACATGAAAATGGTACTAGTGTTGTTGAACTAGCTAGGCAGTAAAATAAATTTTCAGAGGAGGAGGCGGCAGCATTAAAGGATGTCCCTTCCCCATTAATTAAGAAAATGTGTGCAGTATGGGAAGGACTGCAAAGTTTTGCTGAAAAGAATCGCCCAGATAAAGCTGTAACAGCTCATTGCATTGATCTTTTTAATGACAATGTGATGCCTCACTATAGACAAGTGCTGGAAAGAAGGGAAAACAATCTTCAATGGAACGCTTTCTAGTGAGAAAATCAAGCAGTGAGCCAGAAGCAGGTCCTAGTGGTATGCAGGCAAAACGTGCCAGAGTGTGTACCCCAGAGAAGTCCTCACTGCCTGATGTTATAATGGAAGGGGACTTCCCTTCCAAACAGTAACACCTCTCCTCCTCTCTCCTCACCATCTTCCATACGCCATCAAGAGTCCTCCATAAAGATAAGATAAACATATGTACTGTATTGTAGTTAGAGAAAAAAATTGTATTCAGTATAAAATGTATTTGTAAGTTAATATTTTGGAGGGTGGGGAACGGATTAATTCAATTCCCTTTATTTCTTATGGGAAAAATCGCTTCGACTTATGATCTGTCTCTGGGAACGGATTACCATCGTAAATCGAGGCCCCACTGTAGTTGGAACTCTTCCGTCCATATTTCTCTTCTTTCGATGCTGTTTCCGATTTTAATTGTCGCTTCTTTCCGTCCTTTGTCTCACCATTACTATTAATGGTTCCATATTCCTTGTTGGCACCCACCCCGGGGGTAGAGTGGTGCAGCCCAGACCTTGTGTGTCCTGCGCATGCGCCGTGGGTGATTGTTTTGTTCTGGTTGGTATGAGCGTGTGTTGGTGTTCAGCGCTCTTTCTCCCGGGTTATACACTGCTCTCGCTCATCTTATCTCTCCAGTCATCCCCCCCTGGTTCTTGGGGTCATTCTGGGTTCTATGTGGGGGACACATCTAGTTACTTCTCTGCTTATGTGTGTAGGGTGGCTAGGAGTGGCGCCTCCTTCGCCTCTCCACCTCTCCAAAGCTCCTGATCTGCACATGCATCTCTGGACATGCTCTACTAGCCATGCTCCCGGGCCACGACACGGCTACACTGTGTCATGACCCAATAGTGTCTCTGCTCTCCAGATGAGGTTTTGCAGTCTGGTGACTTGTCAGCCGGGACTCTGGACGCTTATTCATTTGCCCTTCGTTCAGTGCCTGGCTCCCTTATGTGCGTTCCAAACCATAATGATGTATGACCCAAGTAGCAGTTGGGTTGGCCCATGTGTTGCATTTCCGTGGGGGTCACCCGGGTTTGACATCGGCGAGCGCTGATTTTCATGTTCGACATTTCCCCATTGAGTTGATGTCCACATGGCACGACACTGCCCTAGCCTAACCTAACCTAATCTAACCTAACCTAACCTAACCTGCCATTTGCAAGCTTTGACTTTTTGGTTTCCTGAGTTCTCAAGGTGTTTTCCACGATATTCTTGGGACATTCTCCGATTTTGCCTTGGGCGACTGTTGTAGGGGCGCGGAGCGTGGGTTGGCCCGGTTGACATTCTGGTCAGATTTTGACATGGGGTTCGCCCGTATGTCCATTCCGTATACACATCCGTATGCCTTATATATGTACAGCGTGTATATATATATGCCTTTTGTACCCCTCCCCTTCCTCCTATAGGTTGGAAGCCATGTTTCTTGTTCTTGGGGTCTGGGTTTTGGTGCTCATGTGGGGTTTGCTTCTCTCATTAGCACTTGAGTTGGGCGAGTGTCTTGTCTTTTCCTCGCTCCTAGTCTGTGCATATGGTTCCTGTACCTTCTGTTGGCGGTTGCTTCTGCTCTTGTTCCTGGCTTCCAGTGCTTGGACTGTCTTTCGGGCCTTTTCGTTGCCTTTTACATCTTCCTACCTCTCTTCTACACCTTGTTGTGTATCTAGGTAGGTACATATTGACTATTCTCATGCTCGTGCTCGATTGGGATGTCTTCTTGTTCCATTTCCTGTTGTGGAACGGGCCCGGTGTTCCGGTGTAGCTTTGATTTCTTCCTCTTCTCCTTGTCTGTTACTACCAGCTTCTGTGTTGCGATGTCTGCTGGTGTATACTGTAATAGCTTTTCGATCACTCACTCCAGCCCCTACCGTTTCTTTTCATTGGGGCCGGGGGCGCTTGGCTTCCGGCCCTGGCTCCGGCTTTTCTTTGTTCCTTTTTGGACAGTACATCTTTGTTTTAGTACAGTACATATCTTTTGTTGTTCTCCTTCCTTCCTCAGCACCACGTGCTTCGTTCTACCCTGCTGGGGCTGGTGGTGCCGCTCCTGCGGGTTACGGTGTCACTGTTTTTCGCTTCACGTCTTGAGTTCCGGCTCGTGGTGCTCAGTTCCTTGTTGGTCTCTGCCCAGGCCTTGGCTCTTAGGCTTTTCGCTGCCCTTGTTGCCCTTGCTGTTTGTGGAGTTTGCTGTTGGCACCGTTTAGGGTGATCCTCAAAGGTCAATCTTTCCCTTTTACGTATTTGCCTATTCTCCTGTAGTTGCACACATTCTCTATGGTAGTAAGACTTTCTACGAGGCCAACAATTTTATCTACTACTTTCGCTTCTTCTACAGACACGACCCGTCCTCCCGGACGGGTCGTGTCTGCTTGGCCGGGTTGGTTCTTTCTCGCCGGGTTTGGGTTCCTGGTTCCCTGGCGGTCGTTCCTGTTGGTTCTTTGACAGCCTTGGTTCCTTTGCGGCTTGCTTGGTGTCCACACCCAGGGGTTTTTCCATGGCTCTGCCTTTTTTACATGGTCGGTCCAGTCCGTGGCGGGGCTGGTTCGGTCTTCTCCTCGAGTCTTCTGGTCTGGTATTTTTGACTAGAGTCTCTCACCATCTGGTTGGTGGTCAGGTGGCTTTTTTGAATGTGTCCCACCTGCATGCTTTGTCTTGGCGGCGGTATGAGGTTTTTCTGGCAGTCCTTCTTTTTCTTTTTGTCTCTTCGTAGGTGTACTGCGCTCCTTGTTGTCGTGGTCTTGTCCTTCTCTTGTGTTGGTTCAGGGCCGTCTTCTGGCCACATACCGTCGCCCTGTCTCGTGCGCCACTGGTGGAGCCGCTTCGGATTGCTCCGGTTTTGTTGTTCCTTCTGCACCGTTCGCGGTTGTCTCGGACATTGTTCACCTTCGGCCTGTTCATGCTCCACCTGAGCCATCGTGCTCTGGGGCAGGGTGCTCTTTTCTCTATTCCCTTTGGTTTGTTGTGATCCCTTCGGTTCTAGAGGGTCCCTGGAGTTGTTGCTGCTTGGTTGTGCTCTGGGGCAGGGTGCTCTTTTCTCTATTCCCTTTGGTTTGTTGTGGTCCCTTCGGTTCTAGAGGGGTCCCTGGAGTTGTTGCTGCTTGGTTGTGCTCTGGGGCAGGGTGTTCTTTTCTCTATTCCCTTTGGTTTGTTGTGGTCCCTTCGGTTCTAGAGGGTCCCTGGAGTTGTTGCTGCTTGGTTGTGCTCTGGGGCAGGGTGTTCTTTTCTCTATTCCCTTTGGTTTGTTGTGGTCCCTTCGGTTCTAGAGGGGTCCCTGGAGTTGTTACTGCTTGGTTGTTGGGCCGGGGTGCTTCTTCTTATGTCCGGTTGCGGCTCTCTGCCGCTCTTTGCACACCTCGGCCTTTGAGGCCGGGCTGAACTTAGGGTTGATCCGGTTTCCCTTCCCTGTTCTCAGGGTCAGGTATCTTCGATTGTCTGCTGGATCCTTCTGTCTGGCTGGCATGCAGCCTCTCGCCGTGCCCTTGACATTCATAGGTTTGCTGCGCTTGCTTCCATCTTGGATGACATGTCTTAAGCTGACGTTCGGGCACAGGTTGTTTTGGCAGTCGCGCTGGGTCCTGGCTGCGTGCTTGCTCGTGTGTGTTCTTGGGCCTATTCGAGCCTATGTCACTTTGGGTCAACTGTTACAGCCTGTTGTCTTGACTTCGTGTTGTTGTGTGAGCACAGACCACATCCCGGATGCGTCCCTCTGTTTTTGTCTTTGGTGGGTAGCTCCGGGGAGCCGTAGGGGCTTCCCCCAGAAAACCAGCATTGAATGTAATGGAACGCCATTTTCTGGGTGAGTCCCAGAGGCTCCCCCAGCAACCCTCCTTCCCCCAGCCGGCAGCTTTTTCACATTTTTTATATCCAGCCTCAGAACTGGGGTGAGGATCACTGACACAAAAGTCTGGGGCTCCCCCTTCCTCCTCCCGGGGAGGGGGGGAAGCTACGCAGACATGCGGCGCAGCTCATGTGACGTCATGCTTGTTTGCTCGTTTTTTCTTTGGGAAATTCTGTCCACTTGTTTCATGTTTGTTGTTGTTAACCAGAATCGGGGTCTGTTAGCTATTTGCAGAGTTTGCGGTTGGCAGTTTCTGCAAGCAGTGGCTTCTTGTCTGTTGTCGGGCTTATTGTTCTTTCAAGGGCCCCGGGATGGGGGGTGGTGCCTCCCAGACAGGTCGTGTCTGCTTGGCCGAGTAGGTTTTCTCCAACCAAAGGTAAGGCACAGGCACTTACCTTTCTGGGTGTCTGTCCCGGTCGATGGCAGATATAGAATGCTCCAAATCACATGTGAATTTCTATTGGCCATTGCTCCTCGTTCCTCTGTGAGGGAGCCAGATTCTGGCTTGTGGTCCCTGGTAGGCCTAGAACTCCACCCACATCGATTGATGCAAAATAGTTAGGGTATCCAGATCAGCTATGGATAGCTCCGGGGAGCATCCAGGACTCACCCAGAAAATGGCATTTCATTACATTCAACGCTGGTTTTTTAATTCATTAGGAATTGAGTTCCATAGACTGGGTCCTTTTATTTACATAGTGTTTGCACAGATTTAGTTTGACTCTGAGGATATCAAATAGATATTTATTTCTGGTGTGGTGCTCATGGGTTTTATTACAACTATTAAGGAAAAGTTTCAGATCAAGATTAGCATTCAGGAACAAGGTTTTGTACATGTAAATAGCACATGAGAATGTGTGGAGTGAGTGTCTGTTTAGATTGTTTAGGGACTTAAACAAAGGGGCTTTGTGTTGTGGCTATTGGTGCTAATGGGTTCACATCTACACAGTTTGCATTCATTTGGCCATTTCATTGCTTCATTTTCTATCAGTTTTGCAGATTGTATGTAAAGTTTCACTGACCTTCTGGTTGCTTTCCTGATGGGGTGATGATAATAATCCTCAGCTGTTTGCCACACTGTGGGGGCCAGGTTCTGGCTCTGGTCCCCAGTAGGCCAAACAGGATTCTTGTGATTGTGCTGGAGTAGTGGAGAGCCATCTTGGTGAGATAGCTTCAGGAAGCCACTGGGGCTGACCCAGAATGAGGTACACTGTATTTCATTACAATTAACATTGATTTTTTTTTACCTATCATTGTGCTCCACTCAGAATGTTATCCATTCAGTACCACTTTTTCTTCCTTTTCTTTCATCAGGACTTGCTGCCTTCCTGAGATTTTCAACAGAACCTCATTAATAGTTTGAAAATGAGCGAGATGAAGAGAGGCAATGTCGCAAACAAATATATTTCTCCGCCATGGAACTTTTCCTGGGTTGTAAACGAAAAGATTTGTGCCTGTGCCTGGCCAGAATCAGAGGCTAATGTGGCCTTTCTCAGGTAAAGAAAAGATTATGATAAAGATATATAACACTGTATATATGTTATAGAAATATTTTTTAGATTGCTAGTACCAAACTCGAGTTTAATAACAGCGCTGTGTTTACCTATCTGGGTCTTAGTAGTACAGTTGGGTTTGTTCTCGACTCTGTCATAAATCCTGAGTTTGAATCTTGGTTGGTTGAATCCAGCAGTTGGTTCTGATATGGTTCACCTAGTGGTAAAATAACACCTGGGAGTTAGTCATCTGTTGTGGGGTAGCATCCTGGGGAGGGTCAGAAGTTCGACCTTGGGGGCCTCAATAAAAGCCTGCATGTGTATTCACAGGCTTCCTGTCCCCCAACAGAATGAATTGTCTCTTATGCCTTGCCTCATAGCTTACAGGTTACTTGTTTCTCTTGAACATCTTCATTATTTTTTATTTATTTTAATTTAATTCTAGCACCCATTTATCTTATCATTCTTGAAGTTTGTTAGGGTCTTCTTGTGGCATTTTACAGTCCTCTTCAGTTCTTACTCTCCTTGTTAATTTGCATCATATACAAACATTGACATGTATATGTTCATTCCCTCTGGAATGTTATTTACTTAACTTACAAAGACAAGTCCTGTGACAAAGCCCTGTGAAACACCTCGTCTTAATACATTCTCTCTGACTTATCCCTGCTTGTTTCTCCAACTTGTGTATTAGTCTTTTGTGAGGAACTGTAGCAAAGGGTTTCTAGCAGTCTATGAAGATGGACTCTATCCAGCCTTCATTCTCTAGGATTATTTCGGTAACCCTACTATAAAATAAATCCTTGTTCCTCCATTACAAAATTTACTCTCTCCAAATGTAAAATTATTTTTTGTGATGACTTTCCAGTATTTTGCATGGGATACATGTTAAGTGACATTGGTCTGTAGTTGAGTGCTCTGTGTTTAGCTTTATTACATGTCTTCTTATTTGAATATTGGGGCTACATTTGCTTTTTCTAGATTTCTGTTAGCTCTCTTGTTTCTAGTGTTACAAATTCCTGTAGATTTCTTCAATAAACATGATATCTGGTGTGGCCCTATTGCTTTTGCTATATTCAGTTCCTCCAGGTGTTTTTTAATCTTCTATAATAACTTTGATTCTATCTAGTGTCACTTCTGGCTGTCTGTTGTCTCCTCTTCTTGGACACTAATCTAATTTATTGCTGATGTGTCCCAGATGGGGACTAGCACAGTATTAAGTCTGAACTGATATAAACAGCTTATCCTTGGTATACTGTACTATATTTTACAGAATATTTTAATTGGCTTAATGGGTCAATAGTGACTGCTTTAGCATTAACATAAAGTTTTTCTGGGGGAAGCCCCTTGTGGCACCCTGAAGTTACTGTATGCTGAGATGGTACCTTTCATATTCTATTATGGTGTTGTTGATGTTGTTCTCATTGGTCGTCCTTCCTTTCAGACAACCAACCCAAAATTCCGTAGAGTGCTTACTTTGACCAGGAGATCACCCTTGGGGCTTCTGGCACTTGGAGAGGGGCTCAGCGTTACAAATTCAGGGGATGCGGCTCCAACACTAGCCTCGTTGTCACGTGCACACACCCACTCGAGCCACCGTGACTCCCCACTCTCTCCTTATGTGGTACGATCTCCTCAATCCCCTTTTCTTTGATGTTGCTCCGTACTACCCTGTCCGCAGCTTTGGTTCTTGGTTCTTTTTCTCTCGCTCTTTCCTATTTTCTGGGAAGCCTCACTAGGACAAGGGCAAACATCAGCAAATTTGAATACATTTATTGGACAAGGCACATGCACAATACATACACACGTATAATAATATATCTCCAACATTCTATACTATTGTAGTCAGGTTGCACTCCAATACCATCAGGACTCTGTCATCTGCTTATCAAGTGGTAGCCTAACTGCTGTCTCACCACTTATACCACCAACCTCACCAAGTAGATCAAGTCTCATAAGACAATATTGCACTATCAGCAAGAGAATATATATACACACATATACATAAATGCATACAAGGAAAACCAGTCTATAACTGCAATGACATAAATATCAGCATAAATATTCCTTGATATACAACAATGATCAATTGATCATCCTATCAGTCCTAGAACACATATGTATGTCTCTGCAGGTAATCCAGCCTACGGTTGTAACTCTATACTTCAGTATAAGTACTTTTTGGCACAAAAATGGTAATCAACCACTCACCTTTCACTGCGTCTTTCACGCTAATGACAACCAAACACTCTACCAACTCCCTACAATTTGTCAACAAGAACTTCCCTTCCACATCTGGAAGTTCTTTTCAGCTGTCAGACCTGATGATGTCAGGGCCTTCTTGGAAGGCCCTAACATCATCAGGTCTTCCTAGAACCGTCTACCAGAGTCCTCCACAGCTCTCCTGGCTGCTACACCATGAAGTCTTCCTTGAGCAACAATGGTGCTTCACCACTGGTATCACAGAAGCATGTGAAACTTCATTCCACTGCTCCTCTTCTCACAGCTTGAGGTTCTCGTACTCACTGTATGGCTGCTCTTCCACAGAGCTCAGTACCTTCCACAATCTTGGAGTCTCATCAACTACTCCCTCTCTGCTGGCTTTGAAGTTCTCAGCAACTCCTTCCCCAGACAAACCTGCAACCCATTGACATGTCAATAAAAATGTTTCCCTATAAACACATACATGAAATAAACCACACAATATGTTTACACCCAACATCTCTCTGCTCTCTACATGCTGTGAATGTGGACCCCTCCGTTTGGGCTGGTTCATCCTCCGCCCAGCCCGGCGGCCCTCGAGGCAGCTGGCGGTTGGCCCCTCAGTTGCCTTCCAGCGGTCGGAGTGGATGGATGCCGCTCCGCCCTCCAAGACGTTCCTCCATCTTTACTCTCTTATTTTAGGCCTTCTGCCTTAATAAAATATGCCTAATGTATCAATAAACATTCGATACGATCACTGGGTACACGATCAACTATAGGCAATCACTGTAAACTTGTTAAAATTGTGCTTACCACAAAAAGGTCTCCTACAGGGCGCTCCTCGATGGGGCGGCAACACTCAGGGCGCCTCAGGCTACCCACAGAACTGCTTTAACTGCCCCCTCAACACCTTCTGCAGTTCCTGACTTGAGCTAACATGCCTCCTAACTTATTCCTCAGTTGAGACGTCTGTCCACTTCCTTCCTCTTGAAGGTATATCAAACAGGGGTTCTTATTCACCAGGGGCCCAAACGGAGCACGCCCTCCCCTCACAATTTCTTCAGCTCAAGTGAGCCTCACACCTCCAGCAAACTCTCCACATCTTGTGTCAAGTCATTTACATATTTTCTGATTCACTGCCCATTTTCTATCAAATCCAACCAATTATTTTACATATGAATCTTCATGTCTATATTTCTTTGACCTCCTAGTCAGGTCAGGCCTGATAGAATAATTCTCAAAGGGGAGACTCGTTTTTTGGCTACCTGGGATCATAACAATTCATAGCAAATGGCACTATCTGTTTGTATACAATGCCTTTCATACTCCAGCAGTATGTATACAACAGAGTGCTTAGGGTTAGATGCTGCTAGTCATGTACCATTATAAATATTAAAGTCAGTAACCAAGCAATGGGTTTACATTAACCCTACAACCAAGGCCATCCACAGCAACACGGACTACCATACTGGGGGCGAAGATAAACAGTGAAGGCAAGTATTTGCAAAGCTCAAAACACAAGAGAAAAGCATGCTGTCTTGCCCCAGAGGAGGAGGAGAAAACAAGGTGAAAAAATATCACACTAATGCTGTGTGCTACCAATGCTGTGTGCTAACTGAAGCTGTGTGGTGATTGAAGCTTACTGTTGATTGAAGCTTTGTGCTAACTGAAGCTGTGTGCTAACTAAAGCTGTGTGCTGACTGAAGCTGTGTGCTGAGGAAGCTATGTGATGACTGAAGTTATGTGTTGAGGAAGCTATGTGCAAACTGAAGCTGTGTGATGTCTACTGATGCTGTGTACAAAACGATGCTCTGTGCTACACAATTCTTCATGCTGATCATGTAGTGAACTGTCTGTTGTGTTGACAGTGCTGAAAACTCATCAAACAACATTGCTGACAACTGCTGTGCAGCTGTGAGTTGGAACAACACCACATGTACAGAAGGCTAGGTAAGAGGTCAGTTGCTGCTGTATTGTGCACTGTAGTGAATTTTTGCATTAAAATACTTGTGTGCTTTGCAAAATTAAAGTAATTACAGTGAATTCTTAGCTAATATACACAGCGCAGTAAGTGTTTAGTGTTCCGAGGAACATTAACCCTTGGGAGGCGCTTGCGATTATAGCCTGCAACACGGCCAGGCGCAAGGAAAAAAAAATCCAAACAATTATTTTGTCTTGTAAAAGTGTTCAAATGTGTTCCCTGATCATGGGAATTTTTTTTTTAATTTACTTACCAATGACATGAATGAGCCGAGAAATTTGATTATGATGTCACAGCAAGTGCGCGGTCAAGCAGTGTGCGTCACGGTGGTGTCGTGCGCTGCATTCAAGCTGACAGAGATGCAACGAATTTATTTTCGCTGCATTATTTACAGTGTCTAGGCCTATTTTACTATAATTTTTTCACTGATACTGTTCAATATATTGTCACTTGATGTTGTATTATAATGTAACTTGCATACATTCAATGCACACTCACATATTAGTGTCACAATTTTGTACATACAAATGTTTTCTTTTACAATATATATAATATGTATTCAGATTTGTCATCAATATATATACACTATATACAACCACTTACTCAATATGTACAGGTTTTCTGGGGGGGAGACCTTATGGCTCCCCAGAGCTATCCATGGCTGATATGGATACCCTAACTATTTTGCATCAGTCGATGTGGGTGGAGTTCTAGGCCTACCAGGGACCACGAGCCAGAACCTGGCCCCCTCAGAGAGGCACGGGGAGCAATGGCCCATAGAAATGCACATGTGATTTGGAGCACTCTATATCTGCCACCGACAGGGACAGGCACCCAGAAAGGTAAGTGCCACAAAACAAACCCCTATTCTGGTTAACAACAAAAATCGACAAACGAGTGGACAGAACTCCCCCAGGAAAAACGAACTAACAAGCATGACGTCACACGAGCCGCGCCGCATGTCTGCGCAGCTCTCCCTCCCAGGGAGGGGGAAGGGGAGCCCCAGACCCCCGCGCCAGCGATCCCCGCCTCAGTTCCTCGGCTGATGGGATAATGCACGGTCGTGTGGCTCCAGCTCCGGTCTTGTTTCAGTGCTGTGACTTGTTTGCAGTGCTGCTCTTACGGTGATCGTGTGAGCTGGGAGTAGTATTCTCAGGTACTCGGGCTGCATGTGCTTAGGGTCACCTTCCCTGAGTGCCCTGTAAGTACCGCCCTTGGGGCTTGAGGTTGCCTTCCACAAGTCACCTTGGGTCTACCTCTGTTGGCTTTTCACTGCTTGGCGTTTGGCTGCCCCGAGTGTTTGGGAGTTTTACTCCCCTGTTTACCTTGGGGTAAGTGGTAGTTGTAACGCTGGTGGGGCGCAGGGTACTGCGTAGCTAGTTTTCACCTATGACTCTGCGGCCGGCTCTGTTCCCTCTGGGTACGTTGTCCACTTGTGTGGTTTTTTTTTATATTTGTTTTTGCCTGGTAGGGGGGTCAGCCTTGTTCCCTCCCCCCCCCTTATATTAGGTTCGTTTGTGTGGTGGTACCCCCTGCTTCGCCCTCACGGGTGGACACGTCCCGTGGGTTCAGCTTTAGCAGTTTGCTTGGTAGTTTGGGGTGCCGGTTAGCAATGCCCTGCCTGGGATAACCCTTAGCAGACCCAGTCTAGGGGCCCTGGGAAACACCCCAGGGGCTCTCGGGTCCGATTGTGGAGACCCTTGCGTCCCCTCTCGCTTTGTGCGAGTTGAGGGTTGCTCTGTCCCTTTGTCTCAGGGTGACTCTCCTTGTTTTTGCCTCCGTCATGCTGCCTGTTGGGTCGGTGACACATTCGACCCCGAGTCCTGCGAGCTTTGTTGCTTGTTCGTGACTCCATTCACCCAGTCTGCTGATGAATTCCCGTGGGTGCAGGCAGCTCACGTGTTGCAGGGTAGGTTGTTGCAACGCGCTCAGGTTTGTCGCTTCCCCGGACGCCCCGATGCTGCCCCGCTTGTGTAGGGACACAGACTTGGGGGTTTTGGTCGCTTCGGCCTTGGTTCTTCCACGCCCCTTGTTTTTCCCCCTCCTGCTTCCAGCCCCTACGCATCTGTAGGCTTCGGGGTCGGGGCGGGGTTCGAGGTTCTGAGACTTGGGCAGTTTCGGGGGTTGCCCAGTCCGGGGAAGCTGTGGAGGCATTCGAGTCTGTTCCTCCGGCCAATGCTCCGGGGTCTGACCAGTGGGCCCCTTCTCTTCCAGCTCTCTCGGCTGCCTCGGCTTTTTCTTGTGGGGCCAGGGCTTTGGAGGTCGACTCGGCCCCGGGGCCTGGTGTAGAGGCTCCTGGGGTTGGGGAGGAGCGGCCTTGGGGGCTTTGTGCCCCATTGCGCCCCGCCTGGATTCTGAGCGGGGCTTACTGTTGCGAGGAGTGGGTTTTTTCTTTCCCCCCTCTGCATACGATTTGGGCTTGGGTTCTGCTCCTCCCCGGGTTCGGTTCCGTGTCCCTGTGGTTTCTTCGGTTCCGTCTTCCGGAGTTTTCGGCTAACCGCATCTCTTCGCCAGCGGTGCGGTTGGCCTTTGCGGCTTACCTCCTGCGTGTCCCGGAGTTTGTAGCCGTTTGGGCTCCTTGTAGCCGTCTGGGTTCCTTGTAGCCGTTTTGGGCTCCTTGTAGCCGTTTGGGCTCCTTGTAGCAGTTTTGGACTCCTTGTCGCCGTTGGGCTCCTTGTAGCTGTTTGGGCTCCTTGTAGCAGTTTGGGCTCCTTGTAGCAGTTTGGGCTACTGTCGCCAGTTGGGCTGCTTGTCGTCGGTGGGGCTACTTCTCGCCTTGTTGGGCACCTTGTAGCTGGTTGGGCTCCTGTCGCCAGTTGGGCTACTTCTCGCCCTGTTGGGCTACTTCTCGCCCTATTGGGCTACTTCTCGCCCTGTTGGACTACTTTTCTTTCGCGTCCTGCGCATGTGCCGTGAGAGTTTGTTTTGGTTCCGGGCGGTGTGCACACGTGTTCTGCATCCATGTCTCTCGGAGGGGCTTCGCCTCTCGCTCTTTTCTTCATCCAATCCGTGCCCCGTTGCTTCGGGGTGGTCTGGGGTGCCGCTGTACTCACCTAGTTGTGTTTGCGGGGTGTTGAGCTCTGGCTCTTTGGTCCTGCCTCTCAACCGTCAATCAACAGGTGTACAGATTACTGAGCCTATTGGGCTCTATCATATCTACACTTGAAACTGTGTATGGAGTCAGCCTCCACCACATCACTTCCTAATGCATTCCATTTGTCAAACACTCTGACACTAAAACAGTTCTTTCTACTATCTCTGTGGCTCATTTGGGCACTCAGTTTACACCTGTATCCCCTTGTGCATGTGCCCCTTGTGTTACATAGCCTGTCTTTATCTACCCTATCAATTCCCTTCAGAATCTTAAATGTGGTGATCATATTCCCATACGTGCCCCCCTTCCCCGCTGTGGGGAAGTCACAAGGTTTTTCCCTGCGTTCTAGGGTGGGGAGCCTCCTTCGCCACTCCCCTCCTCTCCAGCAAGGGCGCCCTGGCCGCCTCCGGCGGCTGCGGACTCGAAAGCTTGCGTCATGGCCTTTCAGCGCCTATGTTCTGCAGGTGAGTTGGTGCGGTTTGGCGTTTCCTTCATCCTGACGCTGTTTTTGGATGTAGGCATGGGTATACGTACGTACTTGTGACCGTGGACCGTATCACCCGAGGTGCCTACTGCAGGACTATTAGCCCATATTGGGCTGCTCTTGTTCTCTCCACCTGATTCCTTCCTCGGTTCACGGGTGTCTGCGGGTGGCCTCTTGGCCCTTTCGAGGCGCCCCTGCCTGTACTCCTGCCCCTCTCCTATGCTTGTCTAACCTTGCTTGAGTTCGGGGCCCCGCCTCCACCTTGTTCCACGGTGCAACGGTGGGGGTGCCTGTTCGGTGGTACGTTTCCTGTGTCGAGGGTGTTTTGTGCTTGCCTCCGTGCTTGCAGGATTGGGTTCTGGCTCTTTAGTTCCGCCTCTCCCCTGTCGTTTGCCTGTTGAGCGGATTCTGTGCTTCATGGGCGCTCTCGTCTCTGCTCTTGGGGCTGTGTATGGGGTCAGCCCAAGTTGGGCTGCCTAATGTGTTCCTTCGGTTGCCTGTTACACTGCACACGTTTCTCCTACCGTCCCTGTGGCTCGGTTGGGTGCTCGGTTTCCGCCTGTGTCCCCTTGTGTGCCACTCGTGTACGATTTATCTATCTTCTCTGTCGCTTCCTCGGGGAGTGTGGGGACGTTTTGCTGCGGTTTTGGTACTGCAGCTGCGTGTCGGGGTTGGTTGTGGCATTATGTTCGGCCCTTCCGTGCTCCCTCTGGGCCCTCCTTCCTTGCCGGTCTTGCTGTGCTGGGCCTGGTTTTTCCATGTTCCTTGGATTCTCTGTCTTGTCCTCGCCTCGTTGTGCTGGTTGGGGATGAGCTTGGGGTCTTCGTCTCGCCCCTCGCTTTTCCTCCGGTTTCCGTTCAAGTTCCGGAGCCTAGTGGGCTCCCTTCCTTGGTGTTTTTCACGGCTGCCCCGGGGTTTTTCTTGACGCTGGGGCTTTGAGGGGACAGCTCGGCCCCGGGGCCTGCTGAGTGGGTTCCCGGGCAGGGGTGGGGCTAACGTGAGGGGCCTTAGGCCCCGTTGGTCCCCGCCGGGGTCTTTCTACCCCTCTGGGCGGGGCTTGCGGTTTTGTGGTGTGGGTTTTTTTCCGTTCCCCCGCTCCGCACGTGCTTTGTGGGCGTCGGCCCCTCCCTGGGCTCGGTTTCCTTGTCCAGTGTGCCCGTTATTTCCGTCCTGTCGGTGGGTGTTTTTCTACGGTCTTCGCCCCTTTTTTCCAGGACGGGCCTTCTCAGTCATGTCCCCCTCTTCTTGGGGTTTCTGCATGACTTTTGGTCTCGGGTGCGACGGGTTTTTGTGCCTTCGTTCTTTGTTTGCTTCTTTTTGTTCTCGAAGGTTTGGGACGGTTTTTGCTCCTTCCCGTTTTCTGGTACGTCTGTCGTCATTCGGTTGAGCTTCCCTCCGGTCCTTTCTAGGGCGTGTGGGTCCTCTTCCCGGCAGTTTCTGGATGTTTGGCCTTCTTGTTCTTTTGTGCATTTCTCTCCTCTTCGCGCTGTCTCGGCGCTACTCGTTTTCCTGGGGCGATTTTGCTCCTTTTAATGAGTCTTCGCTCCTGCCCTTCTGCGGGGTGTTGGTGCGGGGCGGCTCCTTATGCAGGTTCCTTCCCTGTCGGCTGCACTTGTGGCGGTGGACTTGCACGCTTGTGGCATTTTGGTTTTGGTCCTGCGTTTTCTTTTCCCTCCTGGGGCTGTCATAGGATTGGCTTGCAGAGGATGTAGAGGCGCTTGGGACTGTTCCTGGGTCTGGCACCTTGGTTTCTGCTGCTAGCTTTCGGTATCGATGTTCCTTCTGTGCCGTTTCGCAGGCTGTCTCGTGCGTTGTTTCACCTCCGGCCTGCTTCTGCACTGCCTGTGCCGTCCAGGTCTTTGGACAGGGTGCTCTCCTGTTTTTCTTCTCCTTGGTGGTTGTGGCTCCTTGGGGCCAGGTTTGCTTTGCCTCGGCTCTCTTTTGGCATTGGCCTCTGGGGGTCGTGTGGCAGAGCTTCATGCTCTTCTCAGGCGCAGTGGTTTTTTGGCTCTTATGATCTTGGTCATAGGTTTCTTCGTCTGCGGCCGTTCTCCCTTTTTCTGGCGAATGTAATGCCTGCTGCTTTCCGGAGGGGTCCTTTGGTTGTTGTCTCGACTTCGTGTTGAGGAGTGGTTCACCGACCGCCTCCCGGTATGTCCCCTTGTTTTCTTAGGTAGTCTTTGGTGAGGTAGCTCCGGGGAGCCGTAGGGGCTCCCCCAGAAAACCAGCGTTGAATGTAATGAAACGCCATTTTCTGGGTGAGTCCCGGAGGCTCCCCGGCACCCTCCCGCCCTCCGGTCGGCGGTTTTTTCGCGGTTTTGATATCCAGCCTCAGAACTGGGGCGGGGATCGCCGGCGCGGGGGTCTGGGGCTCCCCTTCCCCCTCCCGGGGAGGGGGGAGCTGCGCAGACATGCGGCGCGGCTCGAAAATGCTTGTTAATTCGTGGGGCTTGGACCCTTGCTCACCAGGTTGGCCGAGGATGGTGGGGGTTTTGTCCTTCTGTCGGGCTCCCAGCACGGTTCGGGAGTTCGTGGCTGTCTGGTTTGCGCTTCGGAGGGTTTGGTTCACTCGGTGCTCTACCATTCAGCTCCATTCGGACTGTTCTCTGTGGTTCTTGCCGGAACCACAGGGTTTCTCTTAGGTGTTGACCTTTGGGGTGGTTCCTTAGTGGCTCGTTTGCTGGATTCTCAGGTTTGGCTAACCGTGAGGTTCATGTCCGGGGTGTGTCCTGCGTCCTGGCGGACAGCTGTCTCAGTTCATTCCTCTGTTCGCGGATTGGCCAGTCGTCATCGACTCATTTCGTTGGCTCTGCAGGACGTATGGACGCCTGGCCATGGATGTCTTCGAGTCGGCGTGGTCTAAGTGTCGTCCATTTTATGTGGCGCCCTTACCCACCTTCGAGGCGTTCACGGTGGATGCTTTTCGCAGGACTGGTCAAGGTGGAATTACCTGTTCCTCTTCTCTCGTCCAGCTGTTGCTTCGGGTTCTGGCACGGTTGCAGCCCATTCCCACGAGAGCAGTCCTTATGGTTTCATGTGGCCAGCCCAGCTTTCTTTTCAGACGCTGCTTGATAGGTGTCCGAACCTGGGGCGTTTTTTCTGCGGCTCCCCCTTTCGGCAGTTGGATCGGTCCTGTACGTGACTGGTTCGGCCTTCTCCTCGGCTCTTGGCATCTGGTATTTTGATGCGGGTATCACTATCTCTGTGGTGTTTGGGTGGCCTTGTTGATGGTGTCCCATCTGCGAGCTTCGTCTTGGCGACAGTATGACGTTCCTGGTGTTTCTATGCACTTTTTCTTGCTCTTTGTACGTTGTCTTCTCTTTCGCATTAGGTTGTCTTGTCCTTTCTTGGGTTTTCAGGACTACAGTTATTTGATGTTTCTTACTGTTGCCTCGTTTTGTGCAGCGCTGGCGGAGCCGCTCCGGCTTGCATTCGTGGTGGACGTCACATCTGCCCCGTTTCGTACGCTTTCTCGTGTTTTGTTTCACCTCCGGCCTGCTCATGCGTTGCCTGAGCCATCCTGGTCCTTGATCAGGGTGCCTTTGTATCTTCTCCTCAGTTTGTGGTAGCCCCTTCGGTTCAGGTTTCTGCTCTTTGGTACTGGTGGTAGATTTGTACGTGTGCAGCCTTTCTCCGTCCTGGAGACGGTCGAGACGGCTGGTTTCCGGAGGGGTTCTTGGGTTATTGATGCTTGATTGGTTTGGCCGGGGGTGCGTCCGGTGTTGTCCGGTTGCGCTTTTTGCCATTACCTGCGTACCGTGTCTGGGGATGCACTTTGGTTGATCCGGTTCCCCTTGTTACCTGTTTCAGGGCTCGGGTCTCCCAGGTCGTCCGCAGAGTTTTTCAGTCTTCCAGCCTGCGGTCTGTCTTTGCGCCCGTGCTGCTCGGACGTTTGCAGCTTTTGCTGCTGTATTCACGTCTAGGGCTCATTTCGGGCACAGGGAATTGAGGGTCGCACAGGTTCTTGGCCACCCATTCTTTATGTGCGTCTGCTCTTGTGCGTTCTTGTTGCCTTGGGTCGCAGGTTGCAACCTGTTATCTTGGCTTCGCGTTGCGGAGTTTGTGGCGGCCGCCTCCCGGGTTAGCCCTTTCTTTTCCTTCTCTTTGGGTATGAAGCTCCAGGGAGCCGTAGGGCTCCCCACAGAAAACCAGCGTTGAATGTAATGAACGCCATTTTCTGGGTGAGCCCCGGAGGCTCCCTGGCAACCCTCCCTCCCACCGGTCGGCGTTTTTTTCGTGTTGGTTGAAGCTTAGCTTCCGAACTGAAGCTTGGCTGCCGTGCGGTAGATCCGGGCTCCCCCCTCCCCCTCTTGGGCAGGGAGGGCTGCGCGGACGATCGGCGTGCGGTGAAGTGTGATGTTTGCTTGTTTCCTTGGGATTGTAGGGAGTTTCTACCTCACCGTTCGTTTTTTGTTTTAGTTTTTTACCATGTGGGGTTTGTTTTGTCATGCCTACCTTTCTGGGTGCCTGACCCCGGTCGATGGCAGATAAGAAAACCCCAACCACAAGGGGGTTTTCCAGGGCCATTGCTCCCTGAAACCTCTCTGAAGGGGCCAGGTTCTGGCGCTGGTCCCTGGTAGGTCTGAACTTCTTAGCTAATGTCCCGGTCTAATATAACATACATTAGCCCAATAAGCTCCAGGGAGCCTCCGGGGCTCACCCAGAAAATGGCGTTTCATTATATTCAACGCTGTTTTTTTTTTAATTAAAAATATCACAGCAGCACAGTATATTATTTAATTAATTAATAAATAAATATAAATTGCTAAACATGATAACTAAGCTAATAAGCAAAATGTGTTTTTAACATTATTTTAACTTATAATTGTACTTTTTCTACAATGTCAAAATTTTCCACAATTTCCACATGATGCATGAGGCTAAATAACTGAAATTATAAAAATCAGTAAGCAGATAATGTTTACACATGCTAAATATTTATTGGTTCTTAACATTAAATTGTTACTATTTTCTTCCATCTTTACTTGTACAGAAATGAAGGTGTGGGTGTCGTTGTGACTTTAAGTGAGGAAAAGCAGCCCCATAGGTCAGCTCACAAGTACTTCAAGTGTCATCTCATCCATGTGGAGGAATTTGAAGATCCATCTATGGAACAAATTAGTAAATTTATTTCCATTTGTGACAAAGCACATGAAGAAAACAAGGTACTATGACATTTTAGTAAGTACCCAACCCATGCATATTTACTCCATCACTGCAATCCCATTATTGTCGACATCTCCCCATTGTGCAAGACAAAATTTAAAAATTTATTCTCTAATGTTGTTAAAATGTTTCCTGATAAAGGGAAAATAATTAATAAATAAAATGTTATGTAAATTGCTTTTGCAATATTGAAGTCTGGGAGTCTCATTAAGTCACGATTCACGAGCATTGAGCAATTGCCCCAGGCCAGGTGTGGGGCAGGAGTTGCAACAGAAATATTCTTGCATATTTATTTCAATGTCTGATTTATTTTTTTCTCTTGTTTTAGGCAGTAATATTATTCAGTAGTGTGTGTTTTAAGAAATTTATATAATAAGATGTGTGGAACATCAGAATGCTCAAATACTGTATATTCATGTCACTAAAATACCCACTATTTTATTGGCTTAGCAGCAAGAACTTGTGTTATTGTTCTATAACATTGTGTACACTTTATATAGAACTATAAACATTTTCATACATGAATACGAACCCCTAAGCAATTTTGTGGGTTTGGTAATCTAACAACATGTTATCAGTTTACCCGAGCTCTGCATGTTTTGTGCAAAATTTTACTGCCTGCATCAAATTTACTGTATAATAATGTCTTCATATTTCTAATGTTTTACCATATACAGTATATTTTTTTAAATGCAATGAGCTGTCAGTAATGTTCTTTGTATCACATAATATGTAGATTATAGGTACTCTCAGATATATTTGTCAATAAGATGTACATTATATTATTTGCTTAGAACCTACCTTGAGGTTACCTTGAGGTGCTTCCGGGGCTTAGCGTCCCCGCGGCCCCGTCATCGACCAGGCCTCCTGGTTGCTGGACTGATCAACCAGGCTGTTGGACGCGGCTGCTCGCAGCCTGACGTATGAGTCACAGCCTGGTTGATCAGGTATCCTTTGGAGGTGCTTATCCAGTTCTCTCTTGAACACTGTGAGGGTTTGCCAGTTATGTCCCTTATGTGTAGTGGAAGCGTGTTGAACAGTCTCGGGCCCCTGATGTTGATAGAGTTCTCTCTCAGAGTACCAGTTGCACCTCTGTTTTTCAACGGGGGTATTCTGCACATCCTGCCATGTCTTCTGGTCTCGTGTGATGTTATTTCTGTGTGCAGGTTTGGGACCAGCCCCTCTAATATTTTCCATGTGTAAATTATTATGTATCTCTCCCGCCTGCGCTCAAGGGAGTACAGATTGCACTATATACACACTTTATTTACATACATTTTCATGCACAATTATGAACCATTAAGCATTTCTGGTGGGTGTGGTAATCTCATAACATGTTACCAGAGTTCAGCCCAGCTCTGCATGTTTTGTGTAAAATTGTATCTGCACAATATTCAATATATAATATTTTCTTCATATTTCTAATGCTTTATCATTGTTTCAGGGGGATAATGCCCCTTCTGGCTCCCTGAAACTGAGATGGTTACCATCTACTGGGTCAAGTTAGCTGTAGATGCCAGGGGCCAGAGCTAGAACCCAATGCAGGGGGCAATGACATTTATTTTCACCACCCCACCAGGAAGGCATCCAGAAAATCAGAGTCAAAACAACCACTGCTGGATTCAAGAGGCTTATGCTAAAAAAAAAAAAAACTCGCCTAACTATGTAAAGAATTTAAATCTTTCAGAATTAGCACGTGTGTGTTCAAGTGCTAACGCTACGCGTACTAGTGGCTGTACAAGAATGTAACAACTCTTGTATATATCTCAAAAAAAAAAAAGTTGGGAAGGGAGGGGGGAAGCAGCCAACCATCAGCCAGCATCTCCAAGCTCAGTTTTAGTGCTGACATAATGATCACTGGGTCACCTCTCTCCTGTACTGACTCCAGTGTCCTGTTTATTCAGTTAAGTGGTGTGGTATTTGCCCTTGGTGGCTTCTCCTTATACAGTACTATGGTGTAGCATGAGCCAGTTTCCAGTGTGTTTGGAGCTGCATGTGTTCAGGTTTCCTACCTGCGTGCTCCCTAAGATGTCGTTCCTTGTTTGAGGTGGTTCTCGCCTTGGGTGAGTCGAGGTTTCTTGGCTCCACTGTCTTTCCTCAGTCGGAAGCAACGTTGCTGGTGGGGTGCACTAAGGTTCACGTACTAAACGTGCTGTAGCCTTGACCTTGTGGTGCTGTAGCCTGCAGCACCACAAACTGTCAAGTGTTGAGTCAACCTCGGCTGACTTGGTGGTTGCTTGAGAAGTTGTGCACTGAACTTTGCTTGCTTCGTGTTTCTTCTGGGCAAGGTTAGGCTTCGGTAGCTATTGTGGTTTCTTAGGACAGTCCTTTTTGCCAATACCACAATCATTGGGTGTGGGCTCTGTTGGCACTATGCTATCTGCTACATCATCAGCTTCCTCTTTGGGTTTTTCAGATTTTTGTTACGTCCATCCTCACTTGACGTATTGACAGACGCTTCGGATCTGGGTTGGGGCTTTGTGACCAGTTCTCACCAAGCCAACCAGCCTTAATGATCTCCTCTCCTTCTTTAGGCTCACAGTACAGTTCAAGAGCTTGCACCGATGTGATATGCGCTGCAAAGAGTTCTGGTTGTTCCAGGCTTCGTGCTCCAGCTCCATTTAGATTGTTCTTCCATGGTTCATTCTCTGCTTTTGGGGGGTGGGTCGCTTCAGTCACCGCCTCTTTGGAGCTGAATGCTTCGGGTATCTCTTCTGTTGGATTCCCTGGGTTTGGTTCTCCTCTTTGTTCATGTCACGGTTCCTTTTTGTCTCCACAGAGTGGACTGTTGACGTGGCTTCCTTCCTGTGTATTTACAAGACATTCGGGTGCAGACCTCTTTATGTCGGTGTGGTCTTGGCATTTTCTCTTGTACATGGCTCTGTTCCCAGATTATGAGGCCCTCACTGTAGATGTCTTTCGGCTGGACTGGTTGAGGTAGGGGTTCCTGTACCGCTTCCTCCTGATCCATCTGTTGCTCTGGGTCCTAGCTAGGTCAAAGTCTTACAAGAGAAGAGTGATTCTTCTGGCTCCTTGGTGGCTGGCTCAGCCTTGGTTTCAGGCACTGCTTGCTCAGTGTCTGAACATGGGTGGTTTTCTGTGGCTCTGCCTCAGAGGGTCAGCCTGGTGATGTACTTTACTGGTTTAACCTTCTCCTCTGCTCTTCATGTCTGGTTTCTCTGATGCATATTTATTGCCATCACTATAGTGATCAAGTGACTTCATTGATGGTGTCCCACCTGCAGTCTTCTTCGAGGCAACAGTATGAGGTTTCATGGATGACACTCCTTTCGCCACTTCCTTTCTCTTTGTCACTGTTCTTCGGTTTCTGAACATGTGGTGCTCTTCTCTGTCAAGGCTTTTTCTTGATCATCTCGTGCCAGATACTGTCGCCTCGTATTGTGCAGCACTGGTGCAGCTGCTGCATCTGGCACTTGGGGTTTTACCACCTTGGATCCATTTTGCATAGTGTTTCATACGTTGTTTCACCTCCAGCCTGCTCACATTCTGCCTGAGCCTGCTTGGTCTCTGGACCGCGTTCTTTCGTTTCTGTCTCCTCAGTTTACTGTACTGTATTCCTTTTGGTCTGTGATTGTTTCTTCAGGTCTTTGTTTTTGGTTTCTCTTGCTTCCAGTTTTCAGATGGTGAGCTTCATGCTCTCCTCTGGCAATGGGGGCTGTTCTTTTTCACCCTAGTGGGTGGATTGTTTGTCAGCAGCCGGCTCCATCTTTTCTAGTGAAGAATGAGTCAATTGGCTTCACTATCCAGCCATACCTGGATAGGGTTTTGGGAATTTCTACTCCCCAAGCCCAGCCTGGAGCCAGGCTCGATTTGTGGCCAGAGGTGCATCTTGTGTTTGGTGGTGGCTCTCCATTGCTACCTTTGTGCCACCAGTTCTGTCTTGGTGGAAGCTTTGTGAGTTGATTCTCTCATGCAGGCGATGAATCACAATAACGTGGCTGAAGTATGTTGACCAGACCACACACTAGAAGGTGAAGGGACGACGACGTTTCGGTTCGTCCTGGACCATTCTCAAGTCGATCCACTCACCTTGGTCCTGGGTTCCAAGGTTTCTCTTTCTTAGGTTGTCCACCATAGACCAGCTAGCATCTGGTCTACCCCTCATGCCCAGGATGTTGCCACACTCTCAGCTGTGTTCATGAATATGTCCTGTGTTGATATTTGGGCATGGGAGGGTTTTGAAGGTTGAACAGGGCTCTGGTGGCCCAGTATCTTGTCAAATGTGCCCAAGCTACAGCACCCTTGTGTGGCTTTCGACCGGGAGTCTCATCTTCGTCTTAGTTCCCGTGGTGCTCCCTCCTCCCTGGTAAGTGCCCATCTGTTTTCTTTCTTTGTGAGTAGTTAGCTTCAGTGCGTCACAAGGAGATTTCCCCAGAAAACCAGTGTTAAATAATGTACTGTATAATGAAATGACAATTTCTGGGTGAGCATAGGTGGGGCATACAAGCTTGTGCTAGTTTCAGGAGATTTCAATCATCTGTTTACGTTGCTGGGTGGATCCTAGGCCCTTCATTCCCTGTTCCAAGGTTTTTTGTTTCTCAGGTTGTCTGTAGTGTTATTAACTTCTGCGGTGTAAGTCATACAGGGATGAATGAGGCTTATCTGACCAATCTATGCCGGTCAACATAAGATTGATTTAGCATACCATGTGAGATTTAAAACTCCAGTGGGTACACTGAGCTCCCATCAGATTTCTCAGGCCTTTAATAAACAAACCCCATTTTGAAAAAAGTTGTGGACACCATTCCTGAGTGAGCAACCATGGATAGTGCATGCAGCACAAACTAGCAGCACCACTATTCAGCATCACTAAAAAAAATGACAAAATATATAAGTAACCGCTATTATTTTGTGATAGTATTATGGATGATCCAGTCTGTGATACAGGATATGTACGGTGTTCAGAACACAATGGTGTTTATGATATTCACAACACAATACAGCCACAGCACTGCCATTGTTTGGTGCAACTCAGCATCTTGAGACAACAGCTCATATTCCTTTAGAAAATAAACTTGTGGAAAATTATTCACTCAGAATTTAATGACCAGGGGCCAGATTCACGAAGCAGTTACTAAAGTACTTATGAACGGGTACATCTATCCTCAATCTTTGACGGCTTTGGTTACATTTATTAAACAGTTTACAAGCATGAAAACTTCCCAATCAACTGTTGTTGTTATTATAAACAGCTTCCTGGTGCTTCAGAGCTCATTAACTGTTTAATGACTGTAAACAAAGCCGCCAAAGATTGAGAAAAGATGGACTGGTTCGTAAGTGCTTGCATAACTGCTTCGAGAATCTGGCCCCAGAATTCTGATAATGGCAGC
Organism: Procambarus virginalis; assembly: GCA_020271785.1. Classification (NCBI taxonomy): domain Eukaryota; kingdom Metazoa; phylum Arthropoda; class Malacostraca; order Decapoda; family Cambaridae; genus Procambarus; species Procambarus virginalis. The sequence continues at coordinate 11,475,310 of WNGS01072847.1, forward strand.
ATTGTGCCTAGAATTAGTGATGTGTGTAATATGTTGGGAGGAGTTGTTTTGCAGTCAGGTGGTGGTGCAATGCTGTTTGGATTGGCTAGAACATCTTAGTGGCTCATTATAGTGCACAAAAATGTAGGTAGTTATATAACAATGTGTATGTATATTGCATATACAGTGTGTACAGTTATATATTGCAGTGTGTATGGTGTAATAATAGCAAAAACAGTATGTTTTATTGTTCAAAGAATATAATATTTAACTCATATTAGTGACATGAATATATATCTGTGTACCAATAGTGTGTTCTGTGATATAAATATCATTATTGACAGCTTAATACAACATTGCACTTGAAAAACCATGGTAAACACATTGAATATATGTAATTTTCTTCATATTTTAAATGTTAGAAATTGGTACCAAAAATGCAGGACTTGGCTGAACTCTTGAGTAAAAATATATTCGTGGCAACTCCTGCCCCGGGGCAGAGTTTCTACCAGAGTTTCTTGCTCCATCACGGCCATAGTATGTTGCTTACAATTTATCACCATGATCAGGGAATGCATTTTAACAAAATTAAAAGAAAACAAATTTTTTTGTTTAATATTTTTCCTGCACACCACTTGGTTGATTGATTAATTGATAAAAATTAAGCCACCCAAGAGGTGGCACGGGCATGAATAGCCCGTAAGTGGTACAATTTTTTTTTCAGTAATTCTTTTCATTATTCTGAGGTTGCATTTAATCATCAAGCTGTTATCGTGGGGGAGGATACTGCTTCACAGTCTTTATGAGGGTGTCCAGCTGCTGGACACCTTTGTTGACCAGGAGAGTGGCTCTGTTGATGGCTTCAGGGTGGCCACTGCAAGATTCAGGAACTCTTAAAGCTCTTCTAAGGTCGTTGGTTGCTTCACATTCCAGAAGATAGTGAAGTAATGGCTTTTCTGTGACAGTTTGGCAGAAGATGCACTCTCTCTGTCGGGGTTCACCAATCTACCAGTTGCATCTGGTACCTAGACGTAGTCTATATAACGTAACTGCTATTTCCCTGTGGATTCCTTTTGGGATATTTAACCTTTCTAATTTGGTTGCCTGAAGATACCATGTTGCAGAGGGCGAACCTTCAGCTATTCTTTGGTGTAGGTAAGCTTTGTTGAGGTGTGAGAGGTTTTTGGTGATGATGTTTATGTTCTCTAGGCTGGGTTGAATTGTTTTATCTATCACTGGATGACGAGTTGCCAGTTTAGCAATTTCATCAACTTTCTCATTTAATGGGATTCCAATATGGGATGGGATCCAGTTCAAGGTTATGTTGAGTCCTTTGCCTTTAGGGACTGCTCCAAGATACAAAATGGTGGTAATTATTTCCACGTTATCTTTCCACTGTTTTTGTCCTAGTATTTGAAGTGCAGCTTTTGAGTCTGTGTGTATGATTGCATTTTGAGTGTTTTGTGCAATCACATATGCGAATGCCTGTTGTATGGCAAACAGCTCAGTTTGGGTTGATGATACTAGTCCTCCCAGTCTCCAATATGCCTGTATGCTGGCCGTGCAAAGAGCAGCGCCAGCACTCTCATATTCTGTGTCCACCGATCCGTCTGTGAAGATGTGGGTGGCTCCTGCTACTGCTATGCTATACATTTGCTCTTCTATTATGCGCCTTAGGATTGTCGGATCATAGGCAGCCTTTTTCATTGGGAGACTTTCTATTACTATTCTGAAAGTAGGCTCTTCCCACGGTGCAGAAGGAGTGTAATTTGGGTGTGGATGATCACCCTCTCTATCAAGAATCATGCTTTTGAAATGTAGTCTGTTTAGGACTTTTCCTGCTCTTGCAGCCCAAGAGTTTCCATTGTTTTGGCCTAGTCCAACCACCACCACTTGGTTGTTAGGTTATAATAGGCTCGCAAGTTGAGGGTCAAGTCTAGACAGCCTGCGGTCTACCCTAATACCCATGATGTTCAGAAGTACAGTATCCCACTTTGGCAGATGTGCTTGCTAATATATCTTGGGTTGATATTCAGCTGTAGGGGTTTTGGCAGCCCAGTACTGTATTTAGTTAATGTTCCTGGACCTCATCTTCCTTATGTGGCCTTAGGTAATGTCTCTCGACCTGTTGTCTCATCTTCAATCACATTGCCTGTGGTTCTCCCTCCCTGGTGAGTCCCCATGTTATCTTCCTTCTCCATGGGGTAGTTAGATTCAGAGTCACAGAAAAAAGAAAACCCCCAGAAAACTGCCATTGGAGGTAACAAAATGCCAATTTCTGGGCGAGTCCCATGGCTCTTCGATTTCCTCTCTCCCTTTTAGGTCCTTGAGTGGTGGTTTTGTGTACATGTGCTCCAGAATAAGGGCTTGGACCCTTGGATGGTATGAGAGACCTCCTCCCCCACCCCACAAACGAGTATGGGTGGGTGAATGAATGCACACTGGTTTCAAGGGGTTAGGCAGATTGTGAGGCTTCAGTTTCAGTTTGCTGACTTTCTGAAAGTCTTCCTTGGTCAGATGGCAGAGTGTCACCTGCTCCCTGCACCTCTTTGAGGGGGGACCAGCTTCCTGCCAAACACACACCGATACTACAATGTTGGTACAACGTTCAAACAAGTTTTAACACCGCCTAACCAGTTATAACAACCAATACAAGTTGTAACAACGTTCTAATACGTCATAAACACATTAAGCCAAGATGTAACAACTTTATTACAAGTTGTAACAAGCGGAAAATAGACACAGTTTCAGTTTGTGTTTCCAGGGTTCTGGTTCCCAGTAGCCCTAAGAACTCTACGGCTGATGCAACATAGTAGTTAGGAGCCATCTCGGCAAGATAGTTTCAGGGAGCCACCAGGGCTTGCCAAGAAATTGGTGTTTCATTACATTCAATGGCATTTTTTTTTGTTCCGTTTTCCTATAGGAGTCCCTCCGAGAAATCTAGTATTCAATGTAATGAAGTGCCTCTAACAATGGAGCCACTGAGAGGGGGGCCCCACCAGAAATTTAGGCAGACATGTCTGATCCAGTTTTGCCAAGTTGACCCCAGCAGTGAGAGAGTAACTATTGGTGGTAACAACTTAATGACTTGTGTTCTTGTTGTCACAGTTGCTATAAATTTTCTTGCAGGTGTGTGTTTTGGAATACTTTCTTGCAGTATTTCCTCTTAGTCTGGGTTGATCTAATATCCCCATCTTTCTGTGCATCTGTAAATGGTCCAGATTCTGTCTCTTGTCTTTGTAGGCATTATGACCCAAAAGGACCTGGTGTAACATAAGTGTAGGGCTATCCAGGTTGCCATCAAGATGTCCACCAGAAAGTTTTATTACATTCAAAATTAGAGTTTTAGGGGCCTACATTTTGACCCTTGAAATGGATTGGGCTACATAAATATTTTTTTTTTATCTTGCACAAAAATAGTCTGTGTTAAATTTCTTTGTGGAAAGTTGAGTTGACTATAGTGTACTTTTATCAATAGTTATTTAGAAAAACTATTAATGAGTGTGTGATTGCATAAGCTATTACTGTATTATATAAAAAATGCTTAACATCTGCAGGTTGTGTGTGTTCACTGCAGAATGGGACGAGGACGAACTGGAGTGATGCTTGCATGCTATTTGATGAAGTATTATGGGCAGGCTCCTGAAGCAGCCATATGTAATGTCAGACTCATGCGCCCAGGCAGCATTGAGACTCGAGAGCAAGAGAGGGCTGTAAAGAATTTTAGGGACTACATCGCCTGGGGCCATTTATGAACAATATATTTTATGGTTTTGAACAAAAATAAATTAAATAGTATTTAGCCAATATTGTATTACTTTTTCAAAACACCAGTTTCAATATAATAGCTCTGGATAGGAAATAAATGAAAGGCACTAGAGCCAAGGTGCAATCCCATATGACAAAAAGTACAGTACAGTAATTATCAAAAGAAGGAGCCAAGCTGGAGAGACTATGTAACACCATCAAAGTTGCAGGATATTCAAGTGATAAATATCACTAAAGATGCCAATGCTAGAACAAAAGTGCATAAGGCGAGTGATATCAAAGGTATCTGATTAATCAAGGATTCTATCACGGGACAGGTGAAAAGCAAGACGCATGCACGTCCTGAAAGTCAGGACATTCCACAAGGATATGGACAATTGTAAGAGGGACAAGAAGCAGGGCAGCGCTCCATTAAGTGTCTGTGAGTTAGGCGTGTATGGCCAATACATAACCTCGCCAGAGCTGTTTTGCACTGCTGGTTACGGTGGTAGGAGGAAGGCCATGGGGAAAGGCTACCCTTAAGAGCACGCAGTTTGTTAGCAGTAACTGAAGACAAATGACTCCCAACGGGCACGGATTGAGGAATAAATGACTGGGTAGAAATCGAAACAAACGCCTTTGCGGGAAATAGGATTAGTGCAGATAGCCTCCTTAGCAGCAGCATCCACACGCTCATTTAAGAAAATGCCAGTATGGCTGGGAACCCAGCAAAATTTGCTTGTCTGAAATCTGCTGATGATAAGACAACCTATGTTGAATTTCGACTACCACAGGATGGATTAGATTAAGTGACTCCAGAGCCATGAGGGCATTGCGAGAGTCAGTGCCGACGACAAAGGAATGTTGACAATGAGAAAGTAGTTGACTTTGATCATATAAAATTTCATAAAATTCTGCTGTGAAGATGCTAATCTCTGGGGCAGGTAATACATATTGGTGTGGTCAGGAAATACAATAGGGGTAGCATACACTGTTGGTAGACTTAAAACCCATCTGTGAAAATGGCAATGTAGTGGAAGTGTGAAAAAAAGTGTGTAAGGAAAAGGAGTTTCAAATCCCTAGGAGGGGTAAAAGCCTTCGCTATGTGAGTCAAGGTTTTTCAAAACTTTGGAAGTGGGACCCTTCATGGGGTCAAGGATGGAACGACACTAGGAGAAATACTGGTAACATGAAATGAGAGAATCTTGCAAGCGAGAAAACCGTACAAGAAGGGAAGGTGGTGAAAGGGAACTGGGCAGATAGGAGGGGCAACAGTCAAAGCACAACATAAATGAGAGTGAGGATGTTGTAGGGCCCACAAATGGTAGCAAAGACATTAACCATTACAATGATCCTGTAAAGGCAGGATGCCGGTTTCAACAAATAGACTCCAGGTAGGGGATGAATGAAAGGCACCAGAGCTGAGGCGCAACCCAGTATGGTGCAGAGCATCAGGACAAAGATTGGAAGGAGAGGCAGACGAGTAAGTAGGATAGCCATAATCGAGTTTAGACAGCACAAGAGGAATGTAAATAGAGGAGCGTACATCTATCAGCTTCCCAGGAAGTATGGGATAAGACCTTAAGTAAGTTAAGAGCCTCAGAGCATTCAACTCGGAGGTAAGAGATATGGGACAACCAAGACAAATGAGTGTCAAAGATTAACTCCAAAAGTTTAGCAGAATCTTTATACAGAAGAGGACTACCATAGTGACAAGGGGGAATGAAGAATGACCTACTTCTCAGTAAAATTCATAGCACAAGTTTTAATTGGAGAGAAATTAAAGACAGGACCAATGGCCTAGGACAACACGACAAGCCGCCATTGGTGGAAAGATGAGTCGTCACCTTGACAGCAGAGGGTAAGATTGTCAACGTAGCTGAGAAAATCTCAAAGAAAGGGAGGAAAGAAAAGAAAGAGAGGAGAAGAGAAGAGAGAAGAGAAGATATATATATATATATATATATATATATATATATATATATATATATATATATATATATATATATATATATATAGATAGATATAGATAGATAGAAGGACAAAAAAAATGGAGTTGGGACAGAATATGGTATCTCCAAGTGGTGTCATTCACCTTTTCCAGGTTAAAAAGGACAGCAACAATGAGGTCTTCGCATTAAAGGCAGTACGAATATAGACATTCAAGTTCACTAAGCCATCAGTCGCGCTACGACTTTTGTGAAAGCCAAATTAAGAACGGAAGAGGTGGTGATAAGTGTTCTAAGAATCACATTCAAACTGAAATTGAGGACATTGACATCTCTTAGAGGTTCAAGTTCTAGCCTACCTTGATTGGCTGGTTTGGGCTCCCAGCCAGTCTGCATGTCAGCTAACCAGGGATCGGGTTCTTTCTCAGCTCACAGATTTGGGTTCATGGTGAACTTACAGAAGTCCCAGTTGGTTTCATCCCAGGTACATACATAGTTAGGTCTTGTTTGGGATTCTCAGTTGGCCTCATTTTCCCTACCTTTTCTTGCCTCACTCTGCTTACAGCTCCATTGCCATCTGTTGTTTAACCAATTCAGTGACTCAAGAGTTGGCCGAGCATCTGTGCAAAAGCCTGAAATTTTTCCTGCCTGGTCTTCCCTTTGGGCAGAGTTTGATTCAGGGTTCTGTACAGATTTCTCCAGTTCTACCTGTTTCATCGCTGCCGCAATCATCGAACCTCGGCTGCCCTTCGCTGGTTACTTCACCAGATTCCTCATTGTTTTTTTTGGGTTGTCCCATGGCACCTTCCAGCTTTGTCAATGTCTTTACGGACATGTCAGCTCTGGGTTGGGGTTTATGACCAGCACTCGTCAGGCTCTCCAGGGTCAGTAGTCGAGTCCTTTGCTTCAGGTGCCCAGTTCGATGCACAAGTTTACAGCTGTGCGGCTAGTGTTATGGAGGATTTGGCTCCTTTCAGGCTCTGCTCCGACTGCTCCCTGGTGGCTCATTATCTGAACGGTGATGGAGGTCTCTTTGGTTCTGTCCCGTGGTGTTGGATGCTACAAGTAGTTTGTCTTCTGGATTCTCAGGATTAGCTCTGTGCATAGTGAGTCAGCCAGAGGCTTAAAGCCTGCACAGGAATATCCCTGGGGAAAAAAAAAAAAGCTCTGTGCAGTCTACATACAGGGCATTTCCAACTTTCTCATGGATGGTTTGCCTCAGTTCTATCCCATCTCCATGGAATGGACCATTGATATAAGTCAGAACTAAATTCTTTAATTTAGGCTTGTGTGGTATTATCCCTTTCGTGGTTATTTCTTGATTGGCATCTCATGCCTATTACCGTTGCCTCTTATACAGTGCTGGCAGAGCTGCTGCTGTTGGCTTTTAACATCAATTCTTTGTGGCTCTGTTCTGCAAGCTGCCTCGTGCATTTTTTCACCTCCTGCCCATCCTTGCTTCTCCTGCGCTGCCTTAATCTCTGGACAATCATAAATTTTTCTTCTCCCTTTTTTCCAGGTTTCCTTAAGGCGGTAGTTTTGCTGGCTCTTGCCTATAGTTGTCGGGTTTGTGGGTTTCATGCTCTTCTCCAGAGGTAAGTGTTCAGCTCTTTTGGCCCTAGTAGGCATTTTCTTCATCTGCAACCATCTCCTTTTTCTGGCAAAGAAAGTTGGCGGGCTATCTTGAGGTTATCTTGAGATGATTTCGGGCTTAGCGTTCCCACGGCCCAGTCCTCGACCAGGCCTCCTTTTTGTTACACACCCCTAGGAAGCAGCCTGTACCAGCTGTAACTCCCAGGTACCTATTTACTGCTAGGTAACAGGGGCATCAGGATGAAAGAAACTCTGCCCATTTGTTTCCGCCTTCACCGGGGATCGAACCCGAAACCTTGGGACTACGAATCCGAAGAACTGTCCACTCAGCTGTCGGGCCTCTTAGGCTACCAGACGGTTTCTTTGGTTATTGATTCCTGGATGAATTAGCCCGGGGGGTGCATCATATATGACAGGTGGCAGCAATTTGTCACTACTGTACTTGCATGCCACCGTCTCGGCTTTGGTGGACGTTCTTTGGGTTGATCTGGTCTCTTTGGTCCCATCTCAAGGCTCACATTTCTTAGGTTGTCCGCAGTGCCACTAAGACTAGCCAGCCTGTGTTCTATTACCAGGGCCCATGAAGGTGGCAAATTTGTTGCACTAACGGCGGTTTTCTCTAATGTCTTGGCGGACTAACAAAGTCATAGCAGTCAGGTATTTAGTCAGTGTTCCTGGTCCTCTTCAGTCCTGTGTTGCCCTGGGTCAATGTTCCAGCCATTGGTCTCTACTTTGACTTGGTACCTGCTGCCTCTCCTCATCTCCGGTAAGTCCCTCTTATTACTCTCAGTGGTGGTTTAAACTACAAGGCACCACCATGGGGCTTCCCCTGAAACCTAGCATTGAATGTAATGAAATTCCTCTTTTTGGTAGAGCCTTGGTGGCTCCCCATCTCCCTCCCTCCCATGTTATCTTGAGGTTATCTTAAGATGATTTCGGGACTTTTAGTGTCCCCGCGGCCCAGTCCTCGACCAGGCCTCCACCCCCAGGAAGCAGCCTGTGACAGCTGACTAACACCCAGGTACCTATTTTACTGCTAGGTAACAGGGGCATAGGGTGAAAGAAACTCTGCCCATTGTTTCTCGTCGGCACCTGGGATCAAACCCAGGACCACAGGATCACAAGTCCAGCGTGCTGTCCGCTCGGCTCCCTAGTTCGTAGTTCATTGTAATGTTTATCTACATGTTCGGTAGTTCATTGTAGTGTTTATCTGCCCCTGAACTGATCTGATAGTTGACCCTGGACTGGGCTCTGGGCAGCCTGGTGGCAGTATTCGGTACTACCAGGTTCTAGTCAGTTTTGTGTCTTATTTTGTATTCTTTGGGGTTGCGAAGAGCCATGCGCTTTCCGAACCCCTCAGGACCGAGACTGAACGAATAACCTGTTGTGTCCGGGTAAGTGGCTTGTCACCCTGAAAAGCTAAGAAAATAAATTGCCAATTTTGTTGCAAAAATTACAATATATTGTTTGTACTCACCAATATGAGAAGTTCTGATCCACTTGTTAACTTGAAGATTATAGTTGACAGAGAATTGTTATTTAGATAGAAAAGGTGGTGGTGAATGCTGATACTGATGAGCTGACTGAAGTATAGATTAAAGGTATTGAGGCAACCTCGGCAGACTGCCTTTCACCATGTTCTCTAATGTACCTAATGACGTGGCTGAATATAAAGCTTCTGTGTCATTCATTAATGTATGAACACCACTCAGTGGCACTATATAGTCATTGGGCAAACTAGTTCCATCTTTATCGCACATTTTTATTCACACTGCTTGCCCCCACCAGTTAAACTTTTTTATTCAAACCCAAAATTGATAACATACATATTTCAACAAGTGGCATCCGTAAAGCATGTGGTCATCTATACTTGGCAGTTTAATGGTTTTTGAATCTTGTCAACCTATCAGTTTTCTGTAAAGCTTCACAGACTTTCTGGAAGTTTTCCTGGCGAAATGTTATTTACGCCCTATGCCTCACATGAGGAAGCCAGGTTTTGGCTCTGGTCCCTGGTACGTTAAATGAACTTGTGCAACCGATGTGACAAATTGGCGCAACCTCTGCAAGATAGCTACGAAGAGCAACCATGGCTCAACCAAAAGGGCATTTTAATATTAGTTTAATACATTCTTTAGACAACTTTTCTTATTTGCAAACAGTTTAACAGCAAATTTATAGCCATGGATTTAGATATAGTTTTCGGATGCTCCCAACAGTTTAGGCACTTTATAGTTGAGGTTCTGGGAGTTCTTAAACTCCCCAAGCCTGGCCCAGGGCCAAGCTTGACTTGTGAGAACTTGGTACAACAGGCGGTTGCTTCAAGCAGCCCGCATCCCCACATATCCTCTATATCCCAGTTGGTCTAGCACTTCTTGAAGAAAACTTTTCAGTTTTTCTTGAAAATTTCCTTTATATATATCTTATACATGCTGGGAGAATATTGAACAACCATGGATGTTCATAGTGTTCTCCGATTGTGCCAATGACCACTCTACTCTTCACTGGCTCTATTCTGCATTTCTTTCCATATTTGTCACTCCAATATGTTATTTTACTGTGCCTATTTGGGACCTGACCTTCCAGTATCTTCCATGCATGTATATATTATTTGGTACCTCTCTCGTCTACTGTCTCGAGTACATTTTGAGAACTTTCGGATGCTCCCAACATTTTAGGCGCTTTATAGAGTATTTGCCATACATGTTCTCCATTCCCTCTATTTCAGTTATAAACCAACAACAAAAAACGTGAAATGATTGCAAGAGACTTCCCATTGCAGAGCAGCACAGGGAGACCAGAATGCACAGACAGGCCAGACCACCCAAGTGTTAATAAATCTTAATAGTGTTCTTAGTTATCTTAATCCCACTGACCTATTTGTGGGGAATTGCCTCACATTATGACCAGCTCTGATTGCAATGTTTCTTTGTAATGGTATATAGGTATGCAACTACCAGGATTCCCAGTAACTGAAGAACTACAATACTTTGTTGCTATGTTTCAGTCAGAACTAGTGCTCTTGGTGATGATATGGGCTCTTAACACTGTCCACATTAGTCCCAATTTTACAGGACAGTACTATGCTAATTCACTTTATAATTCAACATGGCACAGTTATGTTGTCAGGCACAACCAGAGTAGGAATGTGTGCACATTAGCCAAACATCGTGTATACGGGCAAGTGTCATTGTGTACTGGTGTCCCCAGCCTTATTGCTGGGCACTTACTCTCATGACTACTGAGTTGCTACCTCATTATAGAAAACACAGTACTCTATATTTTCCATGTTAATTCTATTTAAATTTAATTAATTGTTAGCTCTAATAAACCTAATACACTTTCTGGTTTTGGTCTAATACAATCTGATTTAATATTTAATGTAAGAAAGGTATACTAACAATATTCTAATAGAAATCTGGCACCCAAATTTAACAATGATTGTGATGCTACTTATTGCCGACTCCTAATATTTCTAGACGTTTCTCACAAGAGTGGTCTGATGCAAAAACCACATGTTTATTACACCAGTGACCTCTGAATCTCATCTATTTACCATTATTTAACAGTGGAATTATTTATGCCACATCTTGTTTCCCTCCAGCAAGGTTAACTGGTCACTTGGGGATTCCTCCACACGTCCACTATTCCTAAACCTCAAACAGTTGCGCACACAACCAAGTGATGCACATCATCTACAGTGAGCTCAGATGTTCTGGCACTCACAGATGCAGTCTGGACTCTCAACCTCAATAGCACTCATTACCACGCTTTGTACCAGAAAGATTTATAGTGGCACAAAACAATGTAGTAAAAAAGAAATATCTCAAGTGCATTCAAAAAATTCCAAATCCACTTACTGTACCTGTTCGAGCAAGACATTGAAGTTCTTCAGTGAAGGTAGAAATTAACACCTTGTGTCAAGTTGCTATTTATATAAATTTAATGGTACAATTAAAGTAATGAGATGTAATGTTTTTGACCAGCCCCATTAATATAATGAATCTGCATGCATTTGAAGCCTTATTTTCTCTAAATTTCTATTCCCTTAATTTAGTAGTCATCTAAACCATTCAAGACAGTTAAAAAACCAGAGGAAATACTCTAAAACTTTATTTTAAGCTACAATCAAATTTTATTAAAAAAGGCTTTCAATATATCTCGTGCAGTTTCTGCCTTTGCAAAAAAATGTACTATGTTCAAATGAAAATGTACAGATAAATTACTGTACTAACTATATATAGCAAGATGAAAATGTTTATAACTTCCAAGGGAATTGGAGGACTAAGAAAACTAAAGGAAATTTTAGAAGTGTTAATGTCCAGTACGTAAAATGAAGCTTGAATAATTACATTAATAACATCAGATTTTTAGAACATGAATCTTTGGATAATACAATTTTATGCCATGAAAAAATTATCTGTAAACTGTATCCAGTACAAATTAATGAAAATAGGTAAAAATAATTAAATACATAAATAGTTTAAATTATGAATATTGAATATTTATTCAAACATGTACAACTACACAATCAAAACCATTACCATTTTATAAGTACCTGTTCAAATCACTCAAGAATAACAATTATTATGAATTAAATACCGACCTATTAATAAAGGACATACAACAGCATTTTTTTTAAGATATTGGACTATCAATTTTCATCATGGTGTGCAACGTCCAACAAATCTTGGATATAAAGTCGCTTCACGGATGTGATGGCGGTTGGCAATCCAGCATAAAAAGCGTTCCAGCCCCAAGCCATAACCACCATGAGGGCATGTACCATACAGGCGCTGTTAAAGAAAAATGCAAATGAGGTGAATTTATACAACATATGCAATACATAATATATACATACAAGAGGGAGGGAGGAAGGGGAAGGGAAGAGAGAAACCCATACTCTAAAATCTTTAGTACATACAGCTACGGACAGAATGCATAAAATGAGAACCGTTGTATCTAACATGTCCAATTTTTCTATTAAAGGATTCTAGAAGGCCTTACTAAAACAATATCAACCTAACATATGTACCATAAAGTCTGGGTAAGAGAAGTCGTGTCGTCATCCATGCATCAACCAATTTAAAGGTTTGGGACCTGGAACCAAGGGATACCACCTACCAGGGCAGCCAGGGAGGCTGAGCGCGGGCCAGTGCGGAAGGGTGTGTCGTCCCCAGCGGTGCTCCCCCTTTTCAACAGGGGAGTCCTACTACATCGTCCATTCTCCCACACTGGTGCTAAGACACCATTCCCCCCTATCGCCCAGCCTGGACACCCACCCATCCACTCAGGGCGGCCCCTCACGGCGACCCCTCCAGCGGGTGGTCCGATGGCTCACAAGGCCCCTACATGGTGCCTTTCAGCACGTACACCACCCAAAGGGGCAGGAGAGGGGCACAGGCAACCCACACCGGTCCCAGGGAGGTGTACGTGAGCCCCCTCACCACGGAGGGGCGTGATGCATCAAATGAACAAATCCAACTCTTTGACCATGTCATAGCTCAGCGATGAAGGTAGCACCTGGGATGATCTCGGACGTAGGTTCGAATCCTCGTCACGGCCCTGTGGATTTGTTCATATTATACATCATCTATTGTGATTTCTGTGTGTTATGGCATTACTCTCCAGGTTTTCTACCCTTTTAGTATTAACTTTTTTTCTGTTTTGATTACCACACTTGTTACTGATATGGGTCTATAATTCGAGGTCTTCTCTACTAACCATTTTTATATATTGGAACTATGTTTGCCTTTTCTGTATTATCTGCTAAGGTTCTTGTACAAGGATGTCTGGGATATTAATTGGAGTAGAATGCTCAGCTCAGTTGCACATTCTCGCAGCACCCAAGGTGAAACTCCATCTCGTCCATCTTGCTTTATTTCTTCCTAGACCTTTGAATAATTTTTCCACTTCATCTTGAGATAC
>WNGS01072847.1:11488527-11538931 GCA_020271785.1 Procambarus virginalis
ATATCTTGTGCTCATTTGGGGCACTCAGCTTCCAGTCTGTGTAGCCCTAGTGGTGGCCCTTGTGTTAAACAGCCTGTCTTTATCAACCCTGTCGATTCCCTGAAGAATCTTGAATGTGGTTGCTCAGTCCCACTCAACTCTTCTGTCTTGCAGAACTGAGGTTTATCGGTGCAGTCGATCCTCGTAGACATACATCTCATCTGGGTCTAGTCTGGTGGCACACTTTGACTGCTTTTCAGATCTTAGTATAGGCTTGACTAGATATGTACTCCTTGCTGGGGCTGCATACTTCAGGGTTGGTCTGATATATGTGGTGGATAATGTTCTGAAAGATTCCTTACAGAAATTTATAAAGGCTGTCTTTTATGTTAGCCCAACGGATATGCAGATGTTATTCTTGATATGGTTCAGGGGCAAGTCTGGCTTGACTATACCCCCAGGTCTTTTCTCTCGACTCTGACTTTGAAGTGTTTCATCTCCAAACTGATACCTTGTATCTATGGTTCCTGCTCTACCAACTATATTCATTACATTATATTTGCTGGGTTAAACTCTAACAGCCATGTTTTCGACCTCCTGCCGCTTGTCTAGGTCTTATTGAAGTCTCAAGGTGTCCTCCTATGTTTAATCCTTCCTAAGTGCTTTGGTATGGTCCAAAATACCCATTGACCCAAACCACACACGTATCTGTGCTAAACTTCGTGCATGGGGAACCTCCGATCCTTCACTAAAGACCGTCCCAACCAAGCACACCTTCATGAGCCCTTAGGCACCCAATTGGTAGTCAATGGAGAGCACCCCACAAACTCCCAGTAGAGTGCATGGTACCGGCCGCCCTCACAGTCTTGAGCTTCGGGTGAGTATCTACGGCCAGGGTTAGGGGCGCCTGAGAACCCTAATTTGCACACCCATTCTCCATTCTCCGACAGGTCTGGCCTGATTCCAGTGAAGCTCAATGACACGTCACATTCTTCACCTTAGTAAAAGTGATTGGCAGCCAGGCTGTGCGAGTAAACACATCCAGCCGCACGGCTTGCGTGTGAAAAAAGAACACGCCCCCATTGCCTAGCAGAGGAGAGCATGAAGCTTACTCATCCAACAACTGGAAGCAAGAGAAACCAAAAAAGACTGAAGCAAATCACTCATGACAGAAAGGGAAGCAGGACTAGAAAGAACTTTTTTAGTGTCAGAGTGTTGACAAATGGAATGCATTAGGAAGCGATGTGGTGGAGGCTGACTCCATACACAGTTTCAAGTGTAGATATGATAGAGCCCATTAGGCTCAGGAAACTGTACACCTGTTGATTGACGGTTGAGAGGCGGGACCAAAGAGCCAGAGCTCAACCCCCGCAAGCACAACTAGGTGAGTACAACTAAGTGAGTACTAGAAGGTGAAGGGACGACGACGTTTCGGTTCGTCCTGGACCATTCTCAAGTCGATCCACTCACCTTGGTCCTGGGTTCCAAGGTTTCTCTTTCTTAGGTTGTCCACCATGGACCAGCTAGCATCTGGTCTACCCCTCATGCCCAGGATGTTGCCACACTCTCAGCTGTGTTCATGAATATGTCCTGTGTTGATATTTGGGCATGGGAGGGTTTTGAAGGTTGAACAGGGCTCTGGTGGCCCAGTATCTTGTCAAATGTGCCCAAGCTACAGCACCCTTGTGTGGCTTTCGACCGGGAGTCTCATCTTCGTCTTAGTTCCCGTGGTGCTCCCTCCTCCCTGGTAAGTGCCCATCTGTTTTCTTTCTTTGTGAGTCAGCTTCAGTGCGTCACAAGGAGATTTCCCCAGAAAACCAGTGTTAAATAATGTACTGTATAATGAAATGACAATTTCTGGGTGAGCATAGGTGGGGCATACAAGCTTGTGCTAGTTTCAGGAGATTTCAATCATCTGTTTACGTTGCTGGGTGGATCCTAGGCCCTTCATTCCCTGTTCCAAGGTTTTTTGTTTCTCAGGTTGTCTGTAGTGTTATTAACTTCTGCGGTGTAAGTCATACAGGGATGAATGAGGCTTATCTGACCAATCTATGCCGGTCAACATAAGATTGATTTAGCATACCATGTGAGATTTAAAACTCCAGTGGGTACACTGAGCTCCCATCAGATTTCTCAGGCCTTTAATAAACAAACCCCATTTGAAAAAAGTTGTGGACACCATTCCTGAGTGAGCAACCATGGATAGTGCATGCAGCACAAACTAGCAGCACCACTATTCAGCATCACTAAAAAAAATGACAAAATATATAAGTAACCGCTATTATTTTGTGATGATAGTATTATGGATGATCCAGTCTGTGATACAGGATATGTACGGTGTTCAGAACACAATGGTGTTTATGATATTCACAACACAATACAGCCACAGCACTGCCATTGTTTGGTGCAACTCAGCATCTTGAGACAACAGCTCATATTCCTTTAGAAAATAAACTTGTGGAAAATTATTCACTCAGAATTTAATGACCAGGGGCCAGATTCACGAAGCAGTTACTAAAGTACTTATGAACGGGTACATCTATCCTCAATCTTTGACGGCTTTGGTTACATTTATTAAACAGTTTACAAGCATGAAAACTTCCCAATCAACTGTTGTTGTTATTATAAACAGCTTCCTGGTGCTTCAGAGCTCATTAACTGTTTAATGACTGTAAACAAAGCCGCCAAAGATTGAGAAAAGATGGACTGGTTCGTAAGTGCTTGCATAACTGCTTCGAGAATCTGGCCCCAGAATTCTGATAATGGCAGCATTGTGCCTAGAATTAGTGATGTGTGTAATATGTTGGGAGGAGTTGTTTTGCAGTCAGGTGGTGGTGCAATGCTGTTTGGATTGGCTAGAACATCTTAGTGGCTCATTATAGTGCACAAAAATGTAGGTAGTTATATATAACAATGTGTATGTATATTGCATATACAGTGTGTACAGTTATATATTGCAGTGTGTATGGTGTAATAATAGCAAAAACAGTATGTTTTATTGTTCAAAGAATATAATATTTAACTCATATTAGTGACATGAATATATATCTGTGTACCAATAGTGTGTTCTGTGATATAAATATCATTATTGACAGCTTAATACAACATTGCACTTGAAAAACCATGGTAAACACATTGAATATATGTAATTTTCTTCATATTTTAAATGTTAGAAATTGGTACCAAAAATGCAGGACTTGGCTGAACTCTTGAGTAAAAATATATTCGTGGCAACTCCTGCCCCGGGGCAGAGTTTCTACCAGAGTTTCTTGCTCCATCACGGCCATAGTATGTTGCTTACAATTTTATCACCATGATCAGGGAATGCATTTTAACAAAATTAAAAGAAAACAAATTTTTTTGTTTAATATTTTTCCTGCACACCACTTGGTTGATTGATTAATTGATAAAAATTAAGCCACCCAAGAGGTGGCACGGGCATGAATAGCCCGTAAGTGGTACAATTTTTTTTTCAGTAATTCTTTTCATTATTCTGAGGTTGCATTTAATCATCAAGCTGTTATCGTGGGGGAGGATACTGCTTCACAGTCTTTATGAGGGTGTCCAGCTGCTGGACACCTTTGTTGACCAGGAGAGTGGCTCTGTTGATGGCTTCAGGGTGGCCACTGCAAGATTCAGGAACTCTTAAAGCTCTTCTAAGGTCGTTGGTTGCTTCACATTCCAGAAGATAGTGAAGTAATGGCTTTTCTGTGACAGTTTGGCAGAAGATGCACTCTCTCTGTCGGGGTTCACCAATCTACCAGTTGCATCTGGTACCTAGACGTAGTCTATATAACGTAACTGCTATTTCCCTGTGGATTCCTTTTGGGATATTTAACCTTTCTAATTTGGTTGCCTGAAGATACCATGTTGCAGAGGGCGAACCTTCAGCTATTCTTTGGTGTAGGTAAGCTTTGTTGAGGTGTGAGAGGTTTTTGGTGATGATGTTTATGTTCTCTAGGCTGGGTTGAATTGTTTTATCTATCACTGGATGACGAGTTGCCAGTTTAGCAATTTCATCAACTTTCTCATTTAATGGGATTCCAAATGGGATGGGATCCAGTTCAAGGTTATGTTGAGTCCTTTGCCTTTAGGGACTGCTCCAAGATACAAAATGGTGGTAATTATTTCCACGTTATCTTTCCACTGTTTTTGTCCTAGTATTTGAAGTGCAGCTTTTGAGTCTGTGTGTATGATTGCATTTTGAGTGTTTTGTGCAATCACATATGCGAATGCCTGTTGTATGGCAAACAGCTCAGTTTGGGTTGATGATACTAGTCCTCCCAGTCTCCAATATGCCTGTATGCTGGCCGTGCAAAGAGCAGCGCCAGCACTCTCATATTCTGTGTCCACCGATCCGTCTGTGAAGATGTGGGTGGCTCCTGCTACTGCTATGCTATACATTTGCTCTTCTATTATGCGCCTTAGGATTGTCGGATCATAGGCAGCCTTTTTCATTGGGAGACTTTCTATTACTATTCTGAAAGTAGGCTCTTCCCACGGTGCAGAAGGAGTGTAATTTGGGTGTGGATGATCACCCTCTCTATCAAGAATCATGCTTTTGAAATGTAGTCTGTTTAGGACTTTTCCTGCTCTTGCAGCCCAAGAGTTTCCATTGTTTTGGCCTAGTCCAACCACCACCACTTGGTTGTTAGGTTATAATAGGCTCGCAAGTTGAGGGTCAAGTCTAGACAGCCTGCGGTCTACCCTAATACCCATGATGTTCAGAAGTACAGTATCCCACTTTGGCAGATGTGCTTGCTAATATATCTTGGGTTGATATTCAGCTGTAGGGGTTTTGGCAGCCCAGTACTGTATTTAGTTAATGTTCCTGGACCTCATCTTCCTTATGTGGCCTTAGGTAATGTCTCTCGACCTGTTGTCTCATCTTCAATCACATTGCCTGTGGTTCTCCCTCCCTGGTGAGTCCCCATGTTATCTTCCTTCTCCATGGGGTAGTTAGATTCAGAGTCACAGAAAAAAGAAAACCCCCAGAAAACTGCCATTGGAGGTAACAAAATGCCAATTTCTGGGCGAGTCCCATGGCTCTTCGATTTCCTCTCTCCCTTTTAGGTCCTTGAGTGGTGGTTTTGTGTACATGTGCTCCAGAATAAGGGCTTGGACCCTTGGATGGTATGAGAGACCTCCTCCCCCACCCCACAAACGAGTATGGGTGGGTGAATGAATGCACACTGGTTTCAAGGGGTTAGGCAGATTNTCAATGTGGGTAGAGTTCTAGGCCTACTGGGGACCACGAGCCAGAACCTGGCTCATTCACAGAGGCACGAGGAGCAATGGGCCCATAGAAATGCACATGTGATTGGAGCATTCTGTATCTGCTATTGACCGGGGCAGGCACCCAAAAAGGTAAGCGCCACAAAACAAACCCCTATTCTGGTTAACAACGAAAATTGTCAAACAAGTGAACAGAACTCCCCAAAAGAAAAACGAGCAAACACGAGCCGCGCCATATGTCTGCGCAGCTCTCCCCTACCCGGCAGAGGGAAAGGGGGGAGCCCCAGACCCTTGTGCCGGCAATCCTCATCAGTTCTGAGGCTGGATATCAAAACATGCGAAAAAAATGCCGACCGGAGGGGAGGGAGGATTGCCTGGGAGCCTCTGGGACTCTCCCAGAAAATGGCGTTTCATTACATCCAATGCTGGTTTTTTGGGCGAAGCCCCTACGGCTCCCCAGAGCTACTTCACCAAAGATAAAACAAGGAAGGAAGGGGACTTACCCGGGAGGCGGTCGGTGCTCCACTTCTCAACTCCAAGTCAAGACAATGGGCTGCAACCGCCGACCCAAAGCGACATGGGCCCGACTGGGCCCAGGAACGTTCACAAGGTAGCATGCAGCCAAGACCCTGTTCGACCGCAAAAATCCCGTGCCGGAATGTCAGCCCAAGACATATTGCCAAAGACGACAGCAAGAGCAGCAAACTTACAAACGCCATGGGCACGGGAATAGACCGCAGGCTGGCTAGACTTAATTACCCTGCGGACGACCAGAGAGACCCGAACCTGCGAACAGGGAAGAAGGGAAACCGAATCAACCCAAAGCGTGTCCCCGGACACAGAAGCCGTGGCGTGCAGATAACAGCATAGGGCCACAACCGGACAACACATGATGAACCCCCGGGCCTGACTAACCAAGCATCTACAACCCAAGGACCCCTCTGGAAAGCAGCAGTCTCATTCTTCGCCAGAAAAGAGGGAGACGGCTGCAGATGAACATACCTATGACCGCGACCAAAAACCTCCGTGCTGGAATAGAGCGTGAAGCTCCACTACCCGACCCCCAGAGTCTAATGCCAACAGAAAAAGATCCTTAGCAAAACTATCCTGAATAGAAGGGGCCACAACAAACTGAGAACAGAGATAGGAGAGCACTCTGTCCAAAGACCAGGACAGCTCAGGCAGCGCATGAGCAGGCCGGAGGTGAAATAATGCAAGAGACAGCTTGCGAAACGGTACAGAAGTAACATCGATATCAAAAGCAAGCTGCAGCGGCTCCACCAGCACCGCACGATACAAGGTGACTATTCGGCACAAGGTAATGGTCCTGGAACAACCAGGAGAGAAAGGACAAAACCACCCTAACCAAAACCGAAGAGCAACAACAAAGAGTCAAAAAGAAACGGACGGACCACCAAGACACTTCATACTGCTGCCGAGAAGAAGCCCGCAGGTGGGAAACCATCAGAGGCCACCTGATCACCATAGAGATGGTGATAAACCCGAGTCAAAGATACCAAACGCAATGGCTCGAGGAGAAGAGCGAACCAGTCTCGTACCAGACCGGGCCGATCTTTTGAAAAAGACAGCTGCGAAAAAATCTCCGGGTTCGGACAACGAGCAAGCAGCGCCTGAAACCACGGCTGGGCCGGCCACCATGGGGCCCAAGAGGATTACTCGCCCCTGGCAAGTCTCCAGTGAGCCAAGACCAACAGCTGAATCGGGGTAAAGGGGTACAAGAGCCCCCACCTCTACCTGTCCTGCCGAAAGGCATCAATCCCAACAGCCTCGCAGTCATGGAAGGGTGCCACATATACTGGGAGACGCCTCGACCACGCGAAGAGGTCCCCCTCCGGGCGCCCGAATGTTTGGTAGAGCCAACGAAATGAGTCTGCGTTGACCGTCCATTCCGTGGACAGGGAAATGAACCGAGACAGGCCATCCGCCAGGACGTTGGACCCCCCCCCCCCCCCCTCCGGACGTGAACCACCAGGAGAGCCAAACCCCGAAAACTCAGCAGATGATCACCCGAAGCGACCAACCCCAAAGAGCCAAGGAACACACCGAAGCCCCTCGGTTCAGACAATGAACCACTGGGGAGCAATCTGAATGGAGCCGGATCGTCTATCCGCGGGCGACCAGTACCCCTCAAAGTGCAAACCACACCGCCGCGAACTTCCGCACCGTGCTGTGGACCCGATGGAAGGACGGACCCCACCGCCCCTGGCCGGCCTGGCGAGCACCGATCACAAAAACCCAGAAGAGAGATGACGCGTCCGTGAGCACATCGAGCGAGGGCTCGGTGGGTGCCAAGGCACAGAACCGGAAAAACTCAAAGAGGAAGCCGGCAATGCAGCAGCCGACACAAGGCCCCGAGGGTTGAGCCCAGCGATCACGAGAGAGGCAGAAGGGACGTCCCTGAAGGAACCAGAACAGCTGACGAAGCCAAACCAGACCCGGCGGGTAGACCAACATAGCAAAGTTCCAGGTCCCACACAGACCCCTCGAGCAACCGCCGGGTGACCTGGGAGCCCCCCTGAAACAAGCACAGACGGGACCGTAGCCGAAGGGGAGATGCCTGAGGAAGAGACAAGGAAGCAGTCCACGAGTCCCACACAAGACCCAGCCAGGACTGAACCTGGGAGGGAACTAGATGGGACTTCCTCCTGTCCACCAGGAACCTGAACCTGGCGAGCAGATACGCAGACCGACCACACCCAAGAGAATAGCCAGTTGAGAGGCGGGACCAAAGAGCCAAAGCTCAACCCCTGCAAGCACAATTAGGCGAGTACTCCAAGATGACCCGACAGAGCGCAGGAGAGGAAGCCTGCCCATCAGCCCGAATGAACCAGGGACCAGGAATGAGGGGGGGACCAAATGAACCACCGGAGGGGAAGAATGAGGGGGCGCGGACGAAAACAAGGCCAAAGCGACCATCACCCCCAAAGTTCGAGTCCCTATAGGCAAAGCGGGGCAGCCTCAGGGCGTCCAGGGAAGCAACAACCCAAGCGCGTTGCAATAACCTAAACCCATCCTGCAATGCGCGTGCTGCCTACACCCAAAGAAAATCATCATCAGATTGGGTGAATTGAGTCACAAACAACAAAGCTCGCAGGACTCGGGGTCGAATGTGTTGCCTGTTACTGTTCGTAGAGTTAGGGGACAGTGATAAGCATAGTCTAGGGTTAGTCACTATGCTCTACCAGAGTGCCTTGTGAGTCAGTACAAAACAAGAAAATACAATACTAGGATATAGAAACAAAAATATGTATAATATAATAAGACAAGTTCTATAATATACAATATAAGATTTTTTTTTTTTTTTTTTTTTGAGATATATACAAGAGTTGTTACATTCTTGTACAGCCACTAGTACGCGTAGCGTTTCGGGCAGGTCCCTGGAATACGATCCCCGCCGCGAAGAATCGTTTTTCATCCAAGTACACATTTTACTGTTGCGTTAAACAGAGGCTACAGTTAAGGAACTGCGCCCAGTAAATCCTCCCCGGCCAGGATACGAACCCATGACATAGCGCTCGCGGAACGCCAGGCGAGTGTCTTACCACTACACCACGGAGACTGCTAATTTTTTTATCACAATATAATCAAATGACAAATCAACACAATAATATATATAAAAATTCTCTCTAGATAAAGTAATCTACTACAATGAAACTAGATTAAGCATTAACAGACTTACAAGACATGATGTTCCCGACTCGGTACCTCCAGCAAACTGTAGTCTCCCTCCGACGCTCTACCCACAATTCCCTCCTCCCGCCTTTATCCAGGAAAGTGATGGTAAACAAGTACTTTTACTTAATTACAAATGCAATCGATCTCACATGGATATGAATGAAAACTAAAATATAAATGCAATATATAAATATAGGTTATAATGCCACATGCTTAATCAAAGAAAAATAATATGAATATTAAAAGGCAACATCTAGCAACTGTCACAAATATACATGTACAATTATTTGGTTCAATCTGACCAGATTAATACAGGAATAATATCTGTGGACATAGATGAAGCATGGTGAGGGCTTGCTATATGTTGCCAAGCTATACGACACATTTCAAAAGTACTGTATACACAGTCATACAAAAACAATCTCAAACAATTTTATTTCATATTAAATAATGTGAGTATTCATGTATAGGGATACGTAACATCACAGACCCCAACAGGCAGCATGACAGAGGCAAAAAACGAATGTCACCCTGAGACAAGGGGACAGAGCAACTCTCAAACTCGCACAAAGCAAGAGGGGATGCAGGGGTCTCTTCCATCGGACCCAAGTGCCCCCACGGGGTTTTCCAGGGACCCTAGACTAGTCTGCCAAGGGTTATCCCCAGGCAGGGTACTGCTAACCGGCATCCCCAAACTACCAAGCAAACTGCTAAAAGCTGAACTCACGGGATGTGTCCATTCACAAGGACAAAGCAGGGGGGTGCCACCACACAAACAACCCTAATACAAGGGGGAGGGAGAACACAAGGCTTAATCTTCGCCGGAAAAGAGGAAGACGGCTGCAGATGAACGTACCTATGATCGCGACCAAAAGAGCAAAAACCTCTGTGCCGGAATAGAGCGTGAAGCTCCGCCACCGACCCCAGAGCCTCCCCCCCCCACCAGGCAAAAAGAAAAAGAAAAGAAAACCTTGCAAGAGGACAACGTACCCAAAGAGAACAGAGCCGGCCGCTGTTAAAGGTGAAAACTAGCTACGCAGTACCCCATGCCCCACCAGTGCAATAACTACCCACTTACCCCAAGGCAAACAAGGGGAGGAAACCCCCCCCACACACTCAGGGCGGCCAAACACCAAGCAGCGAAAGGCCAACAGAGGTAGACCCGAAGTGACTTGTGGAAGAGAACCCCAAGCCTCTAGGGCAGTACTTACAGGGCACTCAAGGAAGGTGACCCTAAGCACATNACCCTTCATGAAACATTAATTTCTGGTGAGCCCAGAGGATCCCTGAAACTATTATCACTGAATCAATATGACACGACTAGATGCCATCAGTCGCGAGTTCTCATTGGTCTACCAGGAACCATGAGCCAGAACCTGGCACCATCAAAGAGGAGGGGTTGAAGTGGTAGTAATATGAATACCGTACATTTAAAATTTATCATGTCTGCCACCACAAGGGAAGGTACCAGAAAGTCAGCAAAAGAAAATGGACTACCGCTTGATTAGAACAAGATTGCAGCCACTTCAGTTCTTATGACATGGAACACACTGAAGTCCTGGGGAAGGGAGCGTGTTGGAGCCTTCGGTCAACACTTTAAACCTAAAAAAACCAGTGTTTAATGCAATGAAAGCCCAATGTCGGGTGAGCCCGGAGGCCCCCCTGATGCTATCCAAACTGACATGTGCCATATTAGTTTGGTGTCATCAGTCACGAGAATCTACCGGAGACCAGAGCCAGAACCTGGTCCACTCAGGCACAGGGAGCAATGGCCATTATGAGCATTCTATATTTAGAGTGTCATGTCTTCCATTGACCGGGAAGGGCACAGAGGAAGATAAGCGAAACAATACAAATCCTTAACTGGTAAAAATTGTAACCTACGTCCGAACAGAGCCAAAGACCTCTCCCAAAAGAAAAACAAACAAGCAAATCGTTATCCAACCAGCGAGCCCGTTTGTTAGTGTTCCGAGCCCGCTCAGGCGAGCGGGTGGCTCACCACCCAAGTTCGTATACGAATGATGAAAACTACCAACTGGAGGGAGGGTGTCGGGGAGCCTCCAGGGCTCGCCCCCAATTTTTTTTTTTATTACATTTAACGCTGGTTTTCTGTGTGGAGCTCTGTCGGCTCCATGAAGCCAATTACCCACATACAAGTAAAGAGACTTACCTGGGAGGCAGCAGAACCGGAGGTCTCAAGATGAAGACGAGACACCAAGACGCGACAGAAGTCCCAAAGCAACACAAGGCTGGAGAGGGGCCTGGAACATTGACACCAGGCAGTCAAGACCCTGTTCGACCTTCAAAACCAACACCAATAACACCACGACCACCAACCCAGAGCAACATACTTGCACACATCATGGGCACAAAGGTAGACTGCAGGTTGGCTAGACTTGAACACGCTGCAAACATGAGAAAAACAAGTCCCGGAACAGAGAACCAGGGAAACCAGATCCACCCAGAGTGCATCCATGGGCATCGAACTAGTGGCCCGCAGGTAGTGGGCCACTGGCCCAAGGTATGTCATTAGGCCAAGGTATGGGTTCCCTAACCTCCCACTAAACCTAGGAACCCAAAACAGGCCACAGACACAACCAGAAGGCGCCTGTCGAGACAAATGCAACAGTGTGACAATAACGGGCTACAACAATAATAGGGGCCAGAATTTTTTCCGAGGGAACAGAGACAGGAGTGCCAACAGACAGAGGCGAAGACAACAGGCACCAGACAGGGAACAACAATCAAACCGTATGGTGGAACAGCCCGAACAGAGACTAACAGGAAGAAGACCGAGGTAGAGTGGAGAGATGGAGATCAGAGAAGCAATGGAAACCTGACCACCACCAGAGGGAGGGAAGATTAAAGCAAACTGTCGTCTCAGAAGTCCCCCTAACCCAGCATGAGAGGAAACTTCTGGAGAGGGGAGTGATTTTTGTAATAGGCCCACCAGCGTGCAAGATACGATAGGACACCATTGAGACCTTAGGCACCAGCTTGGAAAACATCAACCGAGTCTGGACCACCCAAAGACCCAACCAAGGCAAGTTACAGCGGGCACCCCCAAAAACTAAACTATCCCTCTCTTTCAGTTACCTCCACCCAGGCAAGACTAAGCCACAACCAAACTACAACTTTATGGGATTGAGGGAGGTGATCCGCCACCTGAAGGAGGACCTCAGAAGGGACACGGCGCAGGCGCAACTGAAACTTGCCTCGAGAGGAGAGGGAAGCCTTGTCAACAATGAAGTTGAGAACAGACCGTGATTAAACCCGCAGATTAAGGGGGGTGCTGTCGTTATCTGTGCACCTAGCAGACACAGCGGTGTACCACCGGATTACAAACCAAGACGCTGCTCTGAAGAATGCCCAGACAAGGAGCAGAAACCTAGTCCTCAAGCTTTCTGAAAATAAAGCCTGAGACAGGAATGGTGGACTCATGCAAGCAAAGGTATATAAATCTTATTTTAATATACAAACCGCCAGATGCAACAGGTGAGGAATTCACTGAACAGATCCACAAAATAGAGAATATCCTTGATAACCTAGCAAACCCAGTACCAGTTATTATCTTCCTTGGAGACTTCAATCTACCCAGTTTAAAATGGAGAATAGTAAACAATAACATTATAGCAGGAAATCAACCTGGAAATATCCAACCAAAGATCAAAGAACTACAAATTCTGTGACAAATTCTCGCTCAGTTAGCAGATTACAGACCCAACTAGGAACGAAAACATGCTGGACCTGATATTCACGAACAACAATCAGCTAACCAGACACATTACTGTCTCAGACACAACGCACTTGGACCACAGGCTCATTGAAGTGCAAACTAACATTAATAATGGTAGTAGGCCCAAGAGAAACAACAAGCGAGAAGGGTTATTCAATAATTTCAATTTTAATACTAAAAGGATAGACTGGGAGAAAAACAGGGAACTTGCAAACATTCAATGGGAAAATGTTCTAAGAAATATACATACCTACACAAGGAATAGAAAAACTGACTTCTGAAGCATATGAAGTCTATCTGAAACATGTTCCTATGAGGAAAGCCAGAAAGAGGCCCAATGTAGAAAGGGAACGCAGATAACATTACAAACGGAAGAAATTAACGGAAATGCTTAAGCAGTCACGACTTTCTGTACAAAGAAGGAATAATTTAAACAGGGAGATTGAAGAAATCGAACAGAGACAAGCATTCATATCAGACTGAAGAAAGGCAACTAGAACAGAAAGCAGTTCAAGAAATAAAGAAAAACCCAAGATATTTCTTCACATATGCCAAATCAAAAGCAAAAACCACTGCCAGTATTGGACCTATTCGTATTAGTGAAGGTTCATACACTGAGGATGACAAAGAAATTAGCAAAATCCTAAAAAAGCAGTATGAAGATATGTTTAGCACTCCGATAAACAGCATGAAAGTGGAAGATCCGGACAACTTCTTTATGCGTGATATCCAAACACCTGTAAATATAACTGATATCAACACGAGCGTAGCAGATTTTGAAAGAAATTGACAATATGCCCATGCACTCAGCCCCAGGTCCAGACTCATGGAATTCAATATTTATAAAGAAATGCAATGTGCCAGTAGCACAGGCACTCAGTATAGTGTGGAGGAAGAGCTTGGACACGGGGGATATACCAGATGCGCTGAAAGCAGCAGACATAGCCCCTTTACACAAGGGAGGGAGCAAAGCATTGGCAAAGAATTATAGACCAGTTGCACTAATGTCCCACATAATAAAAGTATTTGAGAGTGATCAGGAGTCAGGTCACTAGATTCATGGAAACAAATGACCTCCACAATCTAGGCCAACATGGATTTAGAGCAGGAAGATCATGCCTCTCGCAGCTACTTCACCATTACAACAAAATCACCAAGGAATTAAAAGAAAAACAGAAGGCAGATGTTGTATACACAGACTTTGCAAAGACAATTGGCAAATGTGACCATGAAGTGATAGCACAAAAAATGAGGTCAATGGGTATAACTGGTAAAGTAGGATGCTGGATACTCAATTTCCTGTCGAACAGAACACAGTAACAGTCTAATAAAATCAAATCCAAGCGCAGTTAACCCTTTAACAGCAACACACATGATGTGTTCAGTAACTTGCAGTAACTTGCGCGCCACACCATATGATGTATTGGAGCACTACGGAAGTAATTGTCAAAAGAAGGCACCAAACCGGGAAGGCTATGTAGCACCATCAAATGTGCGGAATAATCAGAAGGCGCTAAATATCACCAAGGATGCCAATACGAGAACAAAAATGCATAAGGCGAACGATGTCAAAAGTGTCCGAGTCACCAAGAATTCTATTGAGGGTCAGGTGACCGCGAGGGGCGGTCGGAAAGCAAGACACGCTTGTCCTGGAAGTCGAGACGTTCAAGAAGGACGTGCACGACTGTAAGAGGGACAATGCAATTAGGACAATAAGGAGCAGAGCAGCGCTCCATCAAGTGGTGATGGGTTAAGCAAGTATGGCCAATACGCAACATCGCCAGAGCAGTTTCCCATCGCCGGTTACGGTGGTAGGAGGACGACCACGAGGAAACACAATATTTAAGAGTACGTAGTTTGTTACCAGTAACAGACGACCAAGAAGCCTGCCAATGGGCAAGTCGGAATATGGAATACGTTTACGAGAGATGGGACAAGAGCGGACAGCTTCCTTGGCGGCAGCATCCGCACGCTCATTTAAAGACACACCAATATGGCTGGGAACCCAACAAAACTCAACCGACAAATTTACTGTGACCAAGAAACAGCCAATACTGGATCTCGACAACTACTGGATGAACCGGATTAAAGGACCCGAGAGCCATGAGGGCAAATGTGGGAAACTGCTCTGGCGATGTTGCGTATTGGCCATACTTGCTTAACCCATCACCACTTGATGGAGCGCACCAAGAGAGATAACTACAAAGGAAGACTGACAACGAGAAAGCAGGAGACGAAGAGCATAGAGAACAGCATAAAGCTCCGCTGTGAAGATGCTAATCTCCGGAGGTAAGCGACACATAAGAGCAATCGGGAAAAACAACAGAGTAGCCAACACCTTCTGCAGACTTAGACCCATCGGTGAAGACAGAAACAGAGCGGGAGCGAGAAGAAAAGTGCTCGAGGAAAAGGCGTTTTAGAACCGTAGGAGGGGTAAAGGCTTTAGTGATGCTTGTCAAGGAAGTACAAAACTGCGGAAGGGGGACTCTCCATGGGGGCAAAGAAGGAACAACACGAGGAGAAGCATTAGAAATACAAATGAAAAGAGAATCCTGTAAGCAAGATAACCAGACAGAAAGAGGGAGGTGGTGAAGAGGAACAGGAACAGCAGGAGGAGTAAAAGTTAAACCACGACAGAGGCGAGAGGAAGGATGTTGTAAGGACCACGCAAGATAGCGAAGCCAGTAGCGATCACGGCGGTCCTGGAGACTGGAAGCCAGTGTCAACATACAAGCTAAGGACGGGAGTCGAACAAAAGGCACCAGAACTGAGGCGCAACCCAGTATGGTGCAAGGCATCAAGACGGCGAAGAGTAGAAGGAGAAGCAGACGAGTAAGCAGGGCAACCTTAATCGAGCTTAGAAAGGACGAGAGAGGAGTGTAAAGCAAGGAGTGCGCGCCTATCTGCTCCCCAAGAAGTATGGGACAATACCCGAAGGAGGGTAAGGACCTTAGAGCACTCAACACGGAACTCCACAAATGGTCCAAAGACTTGCAAATGCTTTTTAATGTCAATAAACGCAAGGCTTTGCACGTGGGGGCATAACAATTAACATCACAACTACCAAATTAACAGCATTACCTTACAACAGATTGATGAAGAAAAGGGCCTTGGAATTAGAATCCATCATTCGCTAAAAGTTGTGCAATAAGTGAGAATGGCAGTTAAAAGAAAAAAAAAAAAAAAAAAGCAAACCAAAACCCTGGAAATAGTAAAGTGTACCTTTACCTTTAAGGAAAAGAAGATATTAATTTAATTGCACAAGTCTCTGGTGGCCCCCCCCCCCCCACCTGGATTATTACATCCAGGCATGGAGACCATCTCCAGAACGGCATAACTGGTCTGGAAAAGGTGCAACACCGGGCAACAAAAATCATTCCAGAGCCAAGTCATCTTTAATCAAGAATGGTTGAGGGTCACAGGGCTGCCAACACTGCAAATCAGGCATGACTGGGCAGATCTCATCAAAACCTTTGAAAAATGAACAATTTGGAGGAAGTTGATCCGAACAATTTCTTCTAAAGACGAGATTTAATACGAATGCAGAGCAACAGTTTCAAGCTCAAGCCACAATGTAGGACTGAGAACAGGAGATGCTTTTTCATCAATAGGGTTATAAACCCATGGAACCGTCTACCCGCCAAAGCCGTAAATGCCAAAACTGTTGGGTTTTAAAATACAACTATAAATGATCATCAGAGCAAATGGGGGGGGCCTTTGACAAGCCGACGGCTTCCTGTCCTTGTTGAGGCCACTAGTATTAGTGGCCTCAGTTAAATTCAAGTAATCTTTCTACAGTAATGTTTCATAACTATCTTCCAGTCCCATGCAATTCTGTTCTGCAATCAAAACCTAAATTCTGGTCATTTATGATTAATAATTTTACCAATATTTTAGACTAAACTAGAAATGCACACTACACAATGGATTTCCAACTATCAAAATTTATTAATGCAAGCCACATCACTAACAATTTACAAATCTTTTGTCACTGTTAGAGAAAAAAAACATTACTTGTACCGTACTTACTATTTAGATTTCTGATAGAGGGATCACAGCCATTTTGTAAGAGCACAACAGCAACATCTATGTGTCCCCGGTATGCTGCACAATGTAGACTAGTATTGCCCAACGAGTCCACACAGTTTACATTTGGAGCCCCTGTTTCTCTTAGCTGAAATTAAAATTTAGAAATTCTTAAGAAGTCAAAGGAAAACATTTAATTCCCATTATATTACAGTATATGTCAAATGAAAATAAGCCAATATACATCGATATTTATATATCTACAGGAGTACAGTAGCTCAATTTAAACACTGCCCAATTTAACAAATCACTGGAAATAACGATGGTTTTGTCATTTGTTACACAGTAAAACACAAGACAATCGGTTGATATTATGTCAGTAGGCCTCTGTTAGGATTTTGATAGCATTGTGGCAGAGCCCTCACATGATAGAGCTTTGCCAGCAACTAAAAACCATCAAGCAATATAGCATGTAATGTAATGTAATATTTAACCCTTCGGCTGGGCATCTCTACAGACGAAGTTGTTAATTATTGCCAAACTGCGCATCCCAACATGTGATGTGTTAGAGTGTAGTGTAAGATTGTACAACTGCAGTTACACAGGGATCACATCAACTTTCTGAAGCCTCCAGTAAACAGATACCATTTGGGGGGAAAAAAAAAAAAAACCCAAATGTTGGTACCTGTGATGTGAAACAGTACTGCAGCTGTACTGGGCAGATGGAATGTTACACTCGTGCAACACTAAAAACAAAAATGCATAGGCCTTTGCAGTGTGAGAATTGAGCAGGAGTGGAGGAATACTCATACAAAAGCTAACAATTTACTCTATAATTAAGATAAACAAGTAACATCCGAAACATCAAAAACCCCCGCCTTGAAATACTTGGCTAACACACGAAAGCAACATATGAAAAACTAACATAAATTAGGGTGAGCAAGAATTAAAATGCAAAACACAACCTGTACATGAAGCAGCATCTGATCGAGTAGGCAGACGTTGCTAAAAGTTAATAATATTGGTATTCCCTGTGATCCCTGTCAATCTCTCCTAAGATTTTGGTAATCTTAAGAGAGATCGACAAGATGGTTGGGGGTCACGGGTACTTATACGCGATGGTGACATCACATTTGTCACAGTGCACTATAATGAGTCACCGGCAGTGTAACCACCAGCCAGCAGGTCAGCGGCCGGTGACCTGTGGGCTCTCGGGAGGGGTGGAGAGTACCCAGGAAGGGTTGTCTGGAATTGGTGAAACTCCATACTGGATGGTTTATGGGGCATGTAGGTCTGGAGGGAGTGTAGGAGAGTCGTGAGTAGTCTTCCAACAACGAAGGTAAGAGTGAAGCGGCAGTTTTCCCATGTATACGAGGGAATTTTGTGACTGCACCATTCCTGGGTGTAAAAGGCCTTGGTACTAAGTGAGCAATCAACACTGGTGCATTCAGCATGAGCAACACTTTCCAGCTTGTGTCCACAACAGCAATTAAAAATAGATAACCAATTATTTTGCAATAATAGTATCATAGATGATTCTGACTGCAATAAAGACTATGTACAATGGTCAGATATCAATGAACCCAATGCTGTTTACAATCACAGCACGAATCAGAACCACAGCACATTGCCATTGTTGGGGGCATCTATGCATCATTAAATGACCTCATGCTCCTTAAGAAAATAAACTTAGGCAAAA
This sequence comes from Procambarus virginalis, assembly GCA_020271785.1. Taxonomy (NCBI): domain Eukaryota; kingdom Metazoa; phylum Arthropoda; class Malacostraca; order Decapoda; family Cambaridae; genus Procambarus; species Procambarus virginalis. The sequence continues at coordinate 11,506,899 of WNGS01072847.1, forward strand.
TTATTCATATTCATGATTTACTGACCAGGCTGCTGATAATGGCATCAACATTCTGCTTAGGTGTGCTACGTTGGAGGCATTATGTCGTGCCAGGTAGTGTCGTCAGCTAACTAGCATGTTTATGCTATGCTGTGTGTAATTACCCAAATATTTATCCAAGTGTAGTTACAGAATGAGAGCTACGCTCACGGTGTCCTGTCTTCCCAGTACTCTGTCATATAACACTTTGAATCTACCGACACTTTTGGCCTCCACCACCTTCTCACTTTACTTGTTCCAACCATCTACCACTCTGAAAAAGGAAACTTTCAAATATTTTTTTGGCAAATTTGTTTCCTTAGCTTGAATCTGTGTCCTCTTGCTCATTAAGTTGCTGGTTTCAGGAATTCTGTCAATTTGGCTGATTCCTGTTAGTATTTTCAAGTGGTGATCACATCCTCTTTTTCTTCTATCTTCTAGTTTTGCCAAGCTTAATGTTTCTAGCTCTCCTTATAACTAGAGTTTTTTCCAGAAGCCATTTTGTAACATGCCACAGCACCTTTTCCAATTTATGTGCTTCTTGAGATAATGGGCACCATACAACTGCTGCATATTCCAATTTTGGTTCTCACAAAAGTTACGAACAATTTAACACCATGCTGCTCGCCCTTCAAATACAGCAACCCCCCACCCCGTGCGCAGATAAGTTCTCGGGAAAACCGAGAACTGTTTCTTTATTGTGTGTTTTTGAAAATGTTAAATACCCTTCCCTGATCACATATGTAAAAAAAAAAAAATCAAAATTGTACTTACTTTGGCCACAATGGGGTCCGGAAAATGGAGTGTGGCATCACAATTTGGTGGTCACCCATGGCATAGACTAAGCCTGTCGCCCGCCAGCTTCAAAATGTGCAAGTGCCACAAATATTTTGTGTATTCATTTTTTGCGTTCATTTCCAAATACATTTTTATTGTCTTTTCTTTCCACTCCTATGTATAATGAACACGTACACAATATTATGACAGTAGAACATACGTAGTGTCTCAAGACACTTATGTGTGTCACAAATGTGTCCACATATATTGCTCATATATCCAATGTTTTATGTTCATTTATGTATAAATTACAACATATTTACACACTATCACACACTACATACATTCACCATCAACACACTCAAAACTCGGCGAGTGTGAGCTACCACACCCAGCCAGCTCTCCCTCCCTCACTCCTCCAACACCTACCTTACTCCTTTTACCTTACTTGCCAACATTCCTCCTCCCACCATACTGTTATTGTTTTTATTATACTATTAACACACATTATGTATACGTATTTACACGTTTTATTCACCATGACTATGCAAGTAAACCGGTATTGTGTCCTAACAGCACAGTGGCTACCATACACTGCATGAGAACGAGTAAATCTTAACCGGAAATATATATGTATATGTATGTGTATAAAGTATATACGGAAGCTGATCAGAATTACATTTCACCTTAGTAAATGCACATTAATGACTATGTAAAAGACACATTGAACACTTTATGTAGGACTCCTCCCAAACTACAAAATGACTCCTCCCAACATACTCCTGTTGCTGTTTTACACTATATACACACATTGTATATACCCATGTACATAGGTGTTCACCATAGCAAACCACAAAGCTAGTATGGCGAGCAAAACAAGAGTGGCTGCCATTCACAGTTACACTACCTGGATTTCCTCCCCTCCCTCACCAAAATTCCTACCACAATACTATGCACAGCACTAATTATCACCACAATCCTGCTATTATCACAATCCTGGTCACAATCTTTTAACATGAATAACTGACCACAAGTTTATTTTGTAAATTAACAAAGAAGTCGTTTGAAGATTCTTAGATGGACAAAATAATGCTGTGGTGCTGTGGCTAGTGCTGTGAACATCGTGAACAGCATTGATTCACTGATATTTGAACATGGTAACCAGTCATTATCACACTCAGGCTCTTCTATAATACTATCATGGCTAAATAATACACGTTATATATATATATATTTTAACATTAGGCGATGCTGTGGTCACAATGCTGAACAGCAGTGCTGTGTGTGCCAGCCTTAGTTGCTCACTCAGTACTAAAAGGCTCTCACACTCGGGAATGTGGCAAACAATTTTTTTTTAAAGATGGTGTCTGTTTACAAGAGCCCTGAGGAAGCTGATGTGAACCCCATGTAGCCGAAGGAGTTTTGAATGGAACGCTAACAATATAAAATACCCGGGGGTGCGCTGTACACCCCTCGTTGAGGGCCTGCAGACGTGTTGCGCAGTTGAGGGGTTAAGCATAGTACAGTGGTACATTAGCTTACTACAACCCTAAATTACGATTTGTTTGGTATACTGTATGTCAAGTGCTTCTTAAAATTTGAATTGGCATACGACGTTTGCCTTGAAATACGATTCGTCTGTCGATACCTGTATGGGTCGAGCGGGCGTGTGGTGCTGCTGGGTGCGGGTGAGGCACTCTGTTTACCAATGTATCCCGCCTAGTGACGGCCGCGCTTTAATTCTTTGTGAAGAATTTAATAATTTTCTGCTTTTTTTTTCCGAACATAAAAGTACTCGTTATACAGTATCATGCCATGGGTCCCAAGAAAGTCTGATAAAATTCAACCTAAGAAAATAGTTGTGAGGTTGACAATAGAGCAAAAACAAGAGATCATTCATAGTGAATGAATGATGTCTCACTACAGACAAGTGTTATAATGTAAGGAAAAACAAGTGTCTTTGGACAGATTCTTAGTAAGACGAGCAAGCAATGAGCCACAACCAGGTCCTAGTGGTTGTCCTACAAAATGTAAGAGTACCCCAGACATGTCATCAGTGCCTGAAGTTATAACGGAAGGGAACTTCCCTTCCAAACACCTCTCTCCCCACTTCCCCATCCTCACTGTCTTCCATATGCCAACAAGAGTCCTCAATAAAGTAAGGTATATTAAAAAATAAAAATATGAGTAGTATTCTGTATAAAATGTATTTTAAAGTTAATATTTTTGGGTGTGGAACAGATTAATTCAATTTACATTATTTCTAACGGGAAAATTCGTTTTGGTTTACGATTTTTTTTTGTACAACCTGTCTCTTGGAATGGATTCAAATCTTGAATGAAGGTACCACTGTATATACTTGCTCAATCTAGACTTCCAACATTCTTCTTTAAACTCATTTTGTATGCATGTACTTTTCCCTGAATAAACATCATTGCAAACAAGATAAAATAAAAGTAGTATGTGTTTACAGGAGGAGAAAACCAACATGCACTGCAGGATAAAAAATTTTCTGGCAACTTTGGTATCACATTCAAGAAAGCAAGTTAATAGCTACTGCACCCAAACTCTGATAATGGTGCCTTATCTGTAATACATAAATACATGAGGTACAAGCAATAACACCATTACTGTATGCACTAACCAAAATTCCTATTAAAAAGTGAAGGTTTCAAAATTATTTGATTTACACCAGTATATCCAACAATGATACTCTTGTGTACCTAGAGTACACAAGAGTATCAGTGTGTAGAGATATTTAAAAACAAACATTCTTACCAAATTCGTCACTTCCTCAGCTTTTCCTTCTCGTGCATGATGTAGAAGTCTCTCCTCTTTTCTTCGTTGTTCAGTCTTCTCCGCAGCAACTATTAGCTTTGTTACCTGTCATTTGTGTTACTTATGATTTAGAACGGTATTCAGAGTTATTTTATTTGTCAAATTGCAAAGCATTAGTCATGAATGCTGAATGTGAAAGCACAACTCATTAGATATCAGTACAAATTAACTAAAGTATGTTGCATCTGTAGTCAATTGCATACAAACTATACAAAGAGCCTATACTAATAATACTCTGCCAACAACTGCCTCCAGTTATTTCAAATTTAAAAATATAGAGTACTGTACAATGGAACCTTTGTGTATAATTGCCCGAGTACAAATTCCTATGTAAAACGACAATTTTCTCGTAAAATTTTCCCTGGTGTATGACATTCACTCCAGAGTATGAAGCGCTTGTTCAGTATCCACCATTTAATTAACGGCCTATATGAGGCTATAACCAAGTAATTAAATCTGGGACTCCACTAAATCCAGAGGTTTTAAAATGTCAATAATTTTTAATCATATTTGGGAGGGCAAGAAGATGGATGGTGGAGGGGGAGGGGTAATAAAGATTGAATGTATGGATAGCTGGCAAGTGGGAGGGGAGGAGAGGTGGAGGTAGGTGGGTGGGAGATGGAGAGAGGCGGGAGTGAAGAGAAATGTGGGAGTTTGGGGGGGGGGGGGAAGACCAGCTGGTAGATGGGCAGGTGGGCGGGTGGCTAGATGGCAGGTGGATGGATGTACGAATAGCGCGTGGATGGATAGATGGCTGGTGGGTGGGTGGGTGGGCAGACATTATGTTAGCAAAAATATTAGAGTTGAATGTAATGAAACGCCACTTTCTGGGAGAGTCCTGGAGGCTCCCCAGAGCTAGGCATGGCTGAGGTGGATACCCTAACTATTTTGCATCAGTCAATGTGGGTAGAGTTCTAGGCCTACTGGGGACCACGAGCCAGAACCTGGCTCAATTCACAGAGGCACGAGGAGCAATGGCCCATAGAAATGCACATGTGATTTGGAGCATTCTGTATCTGCTATTGACCGGGGCAGGCACCCAAAAAGGTAAGCGCCACAAAACAACCCCTATTCTGGTTAACAACGAAAATTGTCAAACAAGTGAACAGAACTCCCCAAAAGAAAAACGAGCAAACACGAGCCGCGCCATATGTCTGCGCAGCTCTCCCCTACCCGGCAGAGGGAAAGGGGGGAGCCCCAGACCCTTGTGCCGGCAATCCTCATCAGTTCTGAGGCTGGATATCAAAACATGCGAAAAAAATGCCGACCGGAGGGGAGGGAGGATTGCCTGGGAGCCTCTGGGACTCTCCCAGAAAATGGCGTTTCATTACATCCAATGCTGGTTTTTTGGGCGAAGCCCCTACGGCTCCCCAGAGCTACTTCACCAAAGATAAAACAAGGAAGGAAGGGGACTTACCCGGGAGGCGGTCGGTGCTCCACTTCTCAACTCCAAGTCAAGACAATGGGCTGCAACCGCCGACCCAAAGCGACATGGGCCCGACTGGGCCCAGGAACGTTCACAAGGTAGCATGCAGCCAAGACCCTGTTCGACCGCCAAAAATCCCGTGCCGGAATGTCAGCCCAAGACATATTGCCAAAGACGACAGCAAGAGCAGCAAACTTACAAACGCCATGGGCACGGGAATAGACCGCAGGCTGGCTAGACTTAATTACCCTGCGGACGACCAGAGAGACCCGAACCTGCGAACAGGGAAGAAGGGAAACCGAATCAACCCAAAGCGTGTCCCCGGACACAGAAGCCGTGGCGTGCAGATAACAGCATAGGGCCACAACCGGACAACACATGATGAACCCCCGGGCCTGACTAACCAAGCATCTACAACCCAAGGACCCCTCTGGAAAGCAGCAGTCTCATTCTTCGCCAGAAAAGAGGGAGACGGCTGCAGATGAACATACCTATGACCGCGACCAAAAACCTCCGTGCTGGAATAGAGCGTGAAGCTCCACTACCCGACCCCCAGAGTCTAATGCCAACAGAAAAAGATCCTTAGCAAAACTATCCTGAATAGAAGGGGCCACAACAAACTGAGAACAGAGATAGGAGAGCACTCTGTCCAAAGACCAGGACAGCTCAGGCAGCGCATGAGCAGGCCGGAGGTGAAATAATGCAAGAGACAGCTTGCGAAACGGTGCAGAAGTAACATCGATATCAAAAGCAAGCTGCAGCGGCTCCACCAGCACCGCACGATACAAGGTGACTATTCGGCACAAGGTAATGGTCCTGGAACAACCAGGAGAGAAAGGACAAAACCACCCTAACCAAAACCGAAGAGCAACAACAAAGAGTCAAAAAGAAACGGACGGACCACCAAGACACTTCATACTGCTGCCGAGAAGAAGCCCGCAGGTGGGAAACCATCAGAGGCCACCTGATCACCATAGAGATGGTGATAAACCGAGTCAAAGATACCAAACGCAATGGCTCGAGGAGAAGAGCGAACCAGTCTCGTACCAGACCGGGCCGATCTTTTGAAAGAGACAGAGCTGCGAAAAAATCTCCGGGTTCGGACAACGAGCAAGCAGCGCCTGAAACCACGGCTGGGCCGGCCACCATGGGGCCCAAGAGGATTACTCGCCCCTGGCAAGTCTCCGAGTGAGCCAAGACCAACAGCTGAATCGGGGTAAAGGGGTACAAGAGCCCCCACCTCTACCTGTCCTGCCGAAAGGCATCAATCCCAACAGCCTCGCAGTCATGGAAGGGTGCCACATATACTGGGAGACGCCTCGACCACGCGAAGAGGTCCCCCTCCGGGCGCCCGAATGTTTGGTAGAGCCAACGAAATGAGTCTGCGTTGACCGTCCATTCCGTGGACAGGGAAATGAACCGAGACAGGCCGTCCGCCAGGACGTTGGACCCCCCCCCCCCACCTCCGGACGTGAACCACCAGGAGAGCCAAACCCCGAAAACTCAGCAGATGATCACCCGAAGCGACCAACCCCAAAGAGCCAAGGAACACACCGAAGCCCCTCGGTTCAGACAATGAACCACTGGGGAGCAATCTGAATGGAGCCGGATCGTCTATCCGCGGGCGACCAGTACCCCTCAAAGTGCAAACCACACCGCCGCGAACTTCCGCACCGTGCTGTGGACCCGATGGAAGGACGGACCCCACCGCCCCTGGCCGGCCTGGCGAGCACCGATCACAAAAACCCAGAAGAGAGATGACGCGTCCGTGAGCACATCGAGCGAGGGCTCAGGTGGGTGCCAAGGCACAGAACCGGAAAAACTCAAAGAGGAAGCCGGCAATGCAGCAGCCGACACAAGGCCCCGAGGGTTGAGCCCAGCGATCACGAGAGAGGCAGAAGGGACGTCCCTGAAGGAACCAGAACAGCTGACGAAGCCAAACCAGACCCGGCGGGTAGACCAACATAGCAAAGTTCCAGGTCCCACACAGACCCCTCGAGCAACCGCCGGGTGACCTGGGAGCCCCCCTGAAACAAGCACAGACGGGACCGTAGCCGAAGGGGAGATGCCTGAGGAAGAGACAAGGAAGCAGTCCACGAGTCCCACACAAGACCCAGCCAGGACTGAACCTGGGAGGGAACTAGATGGGACTTCCTCCTGTCCACCAGGAACCTGAACCTGGCGAGCAGATACGCAGACCGACCACACCCAAGAGAATAGCCAGTTGAGAGGCGGGACCAAAGAGCCAAAGCTCAACCCCTGCAAGCACAATTAGGCGAGTACTCCCAGATGACCCGACAGAGCGCAGGAGAGGAAGCCTGCCCCATCAGCCCGAATGAACCAGGGACCAGGAATGAGGGGGGGACCAAATGAACCACCGGAGGGGAAGAATGAGGGGGCGCGGACGAAAACAAGGCCAAAGCGACCATCACCCCCAAAGTTCGAGTCCCTATAGGCAAAGCGGGGCAGCCTCAGGGCGTCCAGGGAAGCAACAACCCGAGCGCGTTGCAATAACCTAAACCCATCCTGCAATGCGCGTGCTGCCTACACCCAAAGAAAATCATCATCAGATTGGGTGAATTGAGTCACAAACAACAAAGCTCGCAGGACTCGGGGTCGAATGTGTTGCCCGTTTACTGTTCGTAGAGTTAGGGGACAGTGATAAGCATAGTCTAGGGTTAGTCACTATGCTCTACCAGAGTGCCTTGCGAGTCAGTACAAAACAAGAAAAAACAATACTAGGATATAGAAACAAAAATATGTATAATATAATAAGACAAGTTCTATAATATACAATATAAGATTTTTATCACAATATAATCAAATGACAAATCAACACAATAAATATATAAAAATTCTCTCTAGATAAGTAATCTACTACAATGAAACTAGATTAAGCATTAACAGACTTACAAGACATGATGTCCCGACTCGGTACCTCCAGCAAACTGTAGTCTCCCTCCGACGCTCTACCCACAATTCCCTCCTCCCGCCTTTATCCAGGAAAGTGATGGTAAACAAGTACTTTTACTTAATTACAAATGCAATCGATCTCACATGGATATGAATGAAAACTAAAATATAAATGCAATATATAAATATAGGTTATAATGCCACATGCTTAATCAAAGAAAAATAATATGAATATTAAAAGGCAACATCTAGCAACTGCCACAAATATACATGTACAATTATTTGGTTCAATCTGACCAGATTAATACAGGAATAATATCTGTGGACATAGATGAAGCATGGTGAGGGCTTGCTATATGTTGCCAAGCTATACGACACATTTCAAAACTACTGTATACACAGTCATACAAAAACAATCTCAAACAATTTTATTTCATATTAAATAATGTGAGTATTCATGTATAGGGATACGTAACATCACAGACCCAACAGGCAGCATGACAGAGGCAAAAAACGAGTGTCACCCTGAGACAAGGGGACAGAGCAACCCTCAAACTCGCACAAAGCAAGAGGGGATGCAGGGGTCTCTTCCATCGGACCCAAGTGCCCCCACGGGGTTTTCCAGGGACCCTAGACTAGTCTGCCAAGGGTTATCCCCAGGCAGGGTACTGCTAACCGGCATCCCCAAACTACCAAGCAAACTGCTAAAAGCTGAACTCACGGGATGTGTCCATTCACAAGGACAAAGCAGGGGGTGCCACCACACAAACAACCCTAATACAAGGGGGAGGGAGAACACAAGGCTTAATCTTCGCCGGAAAAGAGGAAGACGGCTGCAGATGAACGTACCTATGATCGCGACCAAAAGAGCAAAAACCTCTGTGCCGGAATAGAGCGTGAAGCTCCGCCACCCGACCCCAGAGCCTCCCCCCCCCCCACCAGGCAAAAAGAAAAAGAAAACCTTGCAAGAGGACAACGTACCCAAAGAGAACAGAGCCGGCCGCTGTTAAAGGTGAAAACTAGCTACGCAGTACCCCATGCCCCACCAGTGCAATAACTACCACTTACCCCAAGGCAAACAAGGGAGGAAACCCCCCCACACACTCAGGGCGGCCAAACACCAAGCAGCGAAAGGCCAACAGAGGTAGACCCGAAGTGACTTGTGGAAGAGAACCCCAAGCCTCTAGGGCAGTACTTACAGGGCACTCAAGGAAGGTGACCCTAAGCACATGCAGCCCGAGTACCTAAGAATATTACTCCCAGCTCGCATGACCACCATAGGAGCAACACTGAAAACAATTAACAGCACCGAGAGAAGACTGGAGCCACACGACTATGCACGATACCATCGAACGAGGAACTGGAGCGAGGATCGCCGGAGTGAGGGTCTGGGGCTCCCCCTTCCACCTCCCGGGGAGGGGGGAGCTGCGCAGACATGCGGCGCGCCTCGTGTGATGTCATGCTTGTTTGCTCTTTTCTTTTGGGGAGTTCTGTCTACTTGTTTGGTTTTCATTGTTAACCAGAATAGGGGTTTGTTTTGTGGCGCTTACCTTTCTGGGTGCCTGTCCCGGTCGATGACAGATATAGAATGCTCCAAATCGCATGTGCATTCTATGGGCCATTGCTCCTCTTGCCTCTGTGAGGGGCCAGGTTCTGGCTCGTAGTCCCTGGTAGGCCTAGAACTCCACCCACAGACTGATGCAAAATAGTTAGGGTATCCATATCAGCCATGGATAGCTCCGGGGAGCTGTAGGGGCTCCCCCCATAAAATTATCCAATTTATATTAAAGCCAAAGATGGTAAAGAAAGTTTCAGTAACAGCAGCAGCACTGTAGAATCATGCAAGGGAAGAGCTCATGGAGGGTGAGTGGGTGGGCAGCAGTGGGAGGATAGGTGGTAGAGTGGGCAGACTGACAAGTAGTATTGCAGGTGGCAAAGTAGGTGGATGACTGGGCAGTGGTGATTGGGCAGGTGTCAGGGTGTGCGGATAGACAGTAGAGCAAGATGGTTGACAGGGTGGGCATAGTGGGTGGACAGAAAGGCATTTGAGAGTGCAGGCAGCAGAACACGTAGGTGGCAAAGTGGTCGGGTTGGTGGCATGGCAGATTGTAGAGTAAGGAGGTGGATGGCAGGAACAGGCACAAGGCATAGCAGGTAGGCAGGCAGGCAGGCAGACCAGGGTTTTTCAGTAGGCACAGAGTGAGCGAGTAGCAGGGCAGTCAGAAGACAGTGGGTGTGAGTAGCAGTGGGCTGACAGGAAGCAGAGATACCATATCCAGCTATGACTAACGCAGGAGCTGGTCACACCCAGTTCCTCCCAAAGCCCCCCCGCATCACCATATCCAGTCCTCCCTACATTTTCACACAGAACCCTCCCTGCAACAGCCATCTCCCACACTGGATTCCCCAGCTGTGTCCCTCCTAGTCATGTTTGGAGGATATTAATATGGTGGGCTTCCTTTTTACCAGCTGGTGGCCCAGGAGGCAGACTGCCCAAGTACCCGACAATAAACTCTTATTGTTTACCAACCGACTGGTTGCGACTGAAGGCCTGATTAACTGTAAATGCATGACTGATAAATGCCTAACTGGTTGCTACCACAGCTGTGAATGCTTGGATGATTGACTATGAATGCCTGACTAGCTGTGACTGTTTGCTACAAAACAGAATTAGGGAAACAGAAATAGGTGAAGGGAAAATATGGAACAAGTGATGCAGATACGAAAGTGTTAAAGGTGAGCAAGAGATGGTGTGATGTGATAATTGAAGGGGACTACTTCCAAAAACCTCTCTCCTCACCGTCTTCTATACGCCAACACAAGTCCTCAGTAAAGGTAAAATGTCGCTATATATTCATTTATAGTTCATATTTATTCCAGACTTTTGTGTGAAAAAAAAAATGAGCAGTATTCTGTATAAAATGTATTTTTAAGTTAATATTTTTGGGTGTGGAATAGATTAATTCAATTTACATTACAGGTATTTCTTATGGGGAAAATTTGATTCGGTGTACAAATATTCAGGTTACAATGCATTTCTTGGAGCTGATTAAATTTGTACACCAAGGTTCCACTGTACTTTTGTCATATTTCTTTGGGTTATATTCTTCATCAATACACACACAAGCTTATGTTAGACAATTTTGGTACCGAACCTGTGGATCCCGCGGGAGATCCGAGGGACGCAAGCCTTCGCCATTAATGATGGACACACTGGCTCCATGCTCCAACAGTAGAAGTACTACATCCTAAAGTGAAAACAAGCATAGGCATTATTTTCAGAAATAAGCATTACACAAGTCTTAAAACAATAATACATGTACATATGCACAAGTATCTACTAGGAAAATGAAACTAAATATTGTGTTTCATTACATTATAAAGGAAAGCTGTATTTCCTTGATAACATGTTATCATATTATAATAATGTTCCTTAATTTCCTTGATAATGAAAATTTCCTCATATGTTGACCCAAATGCTTCAACCAAGATTAATTCCTCACCATTAATCTCCACTTCAGTCAACCCAACACCAACATCCACCACCACCTCTTCCATCTAAATAACTATGCTCCATCAACAATAAGAATCAAGTTAAAAGTGGATTAGGACTTCTCTTATTGGAAAGTACAAACAAAACCTGTCAAATTTTTATCAAACTATATTTTTTTCCCCTTCTAGATTTCAGGATTCATCTTGAGCTGTGCTGCAGACTGACAGGGGAGTTACCAGGGGCCAAAGTGAACACGCTGGACACCCAGACACTCTAGATGCTCTAGATGCTCACTGAAAGGACAGACACTGAACACAGCATACAGGATAAACTTTGCTATAAAGCCGTACCATATAAACAAAATCACAAGAATTCTAGTACACAACAAAAAATCCCAAATGCCCCCAACCACTGAGCTCCATAGAATCAAAGACTCGATTCAAGGCGAGACTACATATTACCCCCGACACTCAGGTGTGAACACACCAGAGAAGTCACCAATGGTATGTAGACGAGTCACAATAATGTGGCTGCAGATACAACTAACAATTATCAATTTAGATCATTATCAATTTAGATCATTATCAATTTGTGTGATAGAAGAGGAAGGGACAGGCAAATAAATAAGGCACGAGTGAGATGAGAGGAGAGGAGCAGGCAAGAGAATGTAAGAATAAGAGGAAAGGTGAGAATAGGAAAAGATATAAGAACAGGGGCAAGAACAAGGAAGGCAAAGCCAAAGTGAGATCACATTTGTTAAGAAAGTTAGAGCATTTAAGTATGTACTGTGAAAGAGGAGTCAACAGCAACAAAGGTCGGACTAAGGCCTCTTGTTGGGCATGTCTTGTATCGGAGCCAATTCAACAAGATAGCGACTAGCGTGACAGACGCCGTTTTCTTCAATCGGCTTTCTCTCTTCTATCACACGACTTTATAATGAAATGGTCCAGGAAGAACCAAAACAGTCATTTCTTCATTTTCTGATGTGTGGTTTGGTTATCACTGTTGGTAATATGGTGCTAAACAAGTGTTTAGGGAAGGACTGTCTTAAATAAATTTCTGCTACAAGCTTCACGTAACTGGTTGCAACAAGTCACTGCAACAAGCGAGGTTTGTAAGCACACGCTTGTGAAGCAAATAGTAAAAGCCTGGAAATGATACACAAGCATATGACTCCCAGAGGACAGACTCCAAAGGGGTAGCCTACACTTACCTTTAAAAGAAGTTTAACTTTCCATGGCCAGGAACTCTGGAAGGACCAATTGTTCAGATATCAGCGACAAGACCTACTCATTGCGGGTGTGGGAGCTTGGAGCCACACCTGTAAGTGGCCATTCACACTAGGAGGATTCGAGTTAGTTTAAGCGATTCATTTTAGTTTGAATGAATTGCTTGTAGAGCCTATTGGCCGTTTTTTTTAATATTCTCCATGATCCTTGCAGTTGACCGTATTGCTTTGCCTACTTTCCGACTGTTTTCTTGGCGAGGGTGATGCAAGGTGGCTTCAGGAAGCCAAGTAACACTTTCCCGCCCCCCGCGTTATGAAAAAAAAACATCAGCCTTGTGCCCTTGGCGTTACGCGCGGCCAAACGGCGAGACCAAAAAGTGTACTCTTTTTACTGTCCTGACACTAATTGTAGGCGTACGTATTTAAATTTGGTATCACTGTGTTCGCAATAGAATTGTCTATAAGAACATATGTATAAAATGCCGTCAAATCATAAGGCATATCAACACCAAATAAACTATTGACATCACTTGCCGAGAGCGCCAAACAGCAACAAAATGTTTCCATTCTCTTAATGGTTGTGAAGCCCACAGTTGTCCTACATCGTTAATTTTGGTATCATTGGAATCGCAATGAAATTCTCTATACGGACATATGCATATAAATATAGAATCTATGTCGCAACTGACCCACAAGAGTGTGGGAAGTGGCTGAAGTGTTACCCGCGGCGGCATATCGCCGAAAATGACATCGAAAAGAATATTTCAGGAATATTTCGGAAAGAATATTTCGAAAAGAATATGTCAGGACAGTGAATATTCAATTCACTGTCCTGACATTATTTTTGGATGTACGTATTTAATTTTTGTACCAATGTGTTCGCAATAGAATGTTCTAGAAGAATATAAGTATAAACAGTCAAATAAGGATGCGTTCGACCGGCAACAAATATAAAAAGTACGTCGATCATACTCGTCGTGTCAATAATGCAATAGTTTTACCAAGAAGATTCACTGCCATGACGTTTTCTTTAACCCTTTAACTGCGCAACGCGCCTGCAGGCTCGCGTCTGGTTTGCGCAACGCGCCTCCGGGTATTTGTATTTTTCACGTTCCATTCAAATCTCCCGCGGCTACACGGGGTTCACATCAGCTTCCTCAGGGCTCTTGTAAACAGACGCCATCTTTAAAAAAAATCGTGGTCCACATTCCCGGGTGTGGGAGCCTCAGTAGTGTGTGAGCAACCAAGGCTGGCGCTCGCAGCATGAGCGCACAGCACTGCTGTTCAGCGTGTGCCCACAGCATCGCCTAATAATGTCAAAATATATATATAACTTGTATCATTTAGCCATGATAGTGTTATAGAAGAGCCTGAGTGTGATAATGACTGGGTACAATGTTCAATTATCAGTGATTCAATGCTGTTCACGATGTTCACAGCACCACAGCATTATTTCGTCCATCTAGGAATTTTCAAATGATTTCTTAGGTTCCTTTTCAAAATAAACGTGTGGTCAATTATTCATTTACAGGAATTAGTGACCAGGATTGTGATAATAGCAGGATTGTGGTTATAATTAGCGTTGTGCGTAGTATTGTGGAAGGAGGAAAGTTTGGTGAGGGAGGGAGGGCGAGAATTGAGGTAGCCTCATTGTGTGTGTGTGGCTGCCACTCTTGTTTTGCTCACCATAATAGCTTAGTGGTTCGCTATGGGCAACACATATGTACATGGGTATATATAGTGTGTGTATATAGTGTAAGAACAGTAACAGGAGAATGTTGAGAGGAGCTATTTTGGTGAGGGAGGTGACGTAATCGTAGCGTCGTCTGCTGTGTGATTTTTCATGCAGTGTATGGTGGCCACTGTACTGTTTGGACACAATACCGGCTTACTTGCATAGTTCTGGTAAATAAAACATGTAGATAGGTATATAGAACATGTGTAATAAGAACTATAACAGTATGGTGGGAGGAGCAATGTTGGCGAGTAAGATGTTTGAGTGAGGGAGACTGGCTGGGTGTGGCTGCTCTCACTCGAGGTGTTCTGAGTGTGTTGATGGTGAATGTATATAGTGTGTGACAGTGTGTAGTGTGTAAATAGATTATATGTATACATAAATTAGCATGATACATAGTAAATATGTGCAGCATATGTGTACACAAGTGTCATGCACGTAACACAGTGTCTTCGGACAGTACGGTTGTTTTACTGCCATAATATAGTGTACGTGTTCACTATACATAGGATTAGTACGTAAAAACAAATAAAATGTATTTGGAACTGTGCGAAAAAATGAACGAAAATATATTCGCGGCAACTCGCGCGCCCCGCCCCGACCGCCCCACCCGCCCCGGGAGCTTACAGCACGGGCGCACGGGAATCATGACGTCACGCCCCAACTTACGGACCCCATAGCAGCCAAAGTAAGTACAATTACGACTTTTTTTTTTTTACATACCCATACTGAGGGAAGGGTTTTTGACACTTTAAAAAGAAAAAAGAATTTTTTCCAGAGAATTTATTTCCTGCGCACCACGGGGGTGTCATATTTGGAGGCAACGCAGTTAAAGGGTTAACAAGCTCTTCTGTTATTAGAGAAAACGTAAATTTCATGGCAAACATTTCTAAACTATCCCCAAGAAAATCGAAGCAAAAATGGAATTTATACAAATATTTTTCCGCATAACGCAATAGAGAGATAAGGGCTGAACCGTAAGAAAACGGTTTAACGACGGACGCGATATAGGGGTTCGAAAGTGTTAATTAATTAAAAAGTTACTCCAGAATATAGTTTTAACATGCTAAAACATGCAGTATTATTTCTAATAAAATACAACAAGCAATAAAAAAAAACCAGCGTCGAATGTAATGAAACACCATTTTCTGGGCGAGACCCGGAGGCTCCCCGGACATCACATTATCATTTAAAAGGTCAATGCAACGGCCTGCTACAGCTTTATCTGGGCGAGTTTTTTCAACAAAACTTTACAGTTCTTCCATACTTCACACATTTCTTAATCAAGAAGGGACATCCTCTACTCACAGCTATTTTCTTAGGTTGAACCTTACCAATGGCTTTCTCGAGACCCATGGCAAGATATATAATAAATTGTATAGTCAAATGACCAAAAATCCAAACAACACTGAAAATCCAGGTGAAGAATTGATGTGGGATCAATTCACCGATCCCACTGGGCGCGAGACAATGGTAAACTGAGGGGCGGAGGGGCGACGATCGCCGAACCACCACGCGCTAGGTCGCCCTGAATACGCATCAACAAACTCGTGTTCCAATGTAACCCTCGCCTTCCGAGACATATTTTCAAGGAAATCCTGCTCGTATTCCGAAAAACTCTCATACAGGGGCACTTTCTTTTTGGTATCAAATGTTCGCAATCTAAAGGCCCGTATTTTAAAACTAGTTCCATAATAATAGCATAATAAATGGAATTTTAACAAATATTTTAAAATTTGGACCACAAAAGTATTTATAATCTTTCAAGTGTTCCGACCGCAATTGTCAGGCTACATTGTCATTGTATCAAATTGTGTGCAATCTAAAGGTGCATTTTGAAACCACTCCCAGATTGACCGGATAAAATTAAAATTTTAAACATTTTAAAATGATAGATGCAGCACGAGTCAACCGCTCAGACTTTTAGAGAAAAAATTATGGACTCTACGAGTTCACGGAGTGCGATAGTGTTAATCAAGTTAATAAATGAGGAAGGGACATCTACTCAACATCAACCACCCTCATACCATTTTCACATTTATGAATGATCACGTTTTTCCCCTTTATCGTCATCCTCACAACCATTTTCTTTGAACTTTACCCATCGACTTTCTTGGGACCCATGGCATGATATATAATGAGAACTTATGTTAAAAAAAAAAAGCAGAAAAACAATGAAATTCTTCAAAGAATTCAAGCGGGGTCACGGTCGTCACTATGTGGGATACACTGGTAAACAAACAGTGTGCCTTGCCGTGCGCCCCAGCACTATGCGCTCATTTGATCCATACATGTACTGTATTAACATACTTCGTCTTCAAGTAAAACATTGTACACCAACTCAAATTTACAATGAATTCGACGTCGTATACCAAAAATTTGTATTCTATGTCAGTCGTACACCAAGGTACCACTGTAAATTTAACTTTCCCCCCCCCCCCCAAAAAAAAAAAAAAAAAAAAAAAAAAAAAAAAAAAAAAAAAAAAAAAAAAAAAAATCAATATTTCCACTTTGAAATATAAAACTGTTTTATGCTATACTCTAGCCATACCAGATAAAATAGAGTACTTAAACAAATCACAGCTATAAAGTGTTGCAAGAAAAGCCATCCATGCAGACTTCGAGCAGTTTTAGGTTTAAACAGTATCAACATATTCATTCTCTAATGTAATTAAAATATCACCCATATTCAGTAATCATTTACCTCTGTTTGTTAGTGCAGCTTTATGCAGGGGTGTGTCCCCAGCATCATTAAGCTCGTCTATTGCTGCGCCATGCTGTAGGAGAACTTCCACAACACCACGATGACCAAAGTAACTTGCCAAGTGTAATGGAGTCCATCCTTGGTTACTTTTAGTTTTCCCTGTTAAAAATATTAATGCTTTTAATTTTGTTATCGACATTCATATTGGACGTATAATAAAATTACAGGTAATTTATATAAATTACAGAGGATCTGAATACAGCAATTACTTTGTAGATACATTATTTGTAATTTTGTATAAAGTCATTTGTTACATGCAGCATTTTGGGTAAATCTTAAGTGTGTGTGAACATAGTATTACCACAAAAATGTACCAATCTATGAGATTCAAGTCAATTTTAATAAATAATTCAGAAATTCTGAAAGTGACAGTGTACAGTTATCTAGAGAATCTTAGCTACCTTAGGCAAGATTCTGTAGCATTAGTGGTATCTTACAATAATACAAAGCAAAGTCTCACTCTGGGAGGTCTTCCACAAACTTTTCTCAAGTGTCTCCACACAGAATGTGCACTGGTACTCCAGGACTAACACTCACCGGCATTCACACTCTTTTTCATAGCCTACTGGAGGCATGGACTAGCACTTCCATCCCCTTGCCTCTCGACACAGGCGGATGGAACCAAAGGTACCAGATACCTCACAATGATGGCTACTTCAAAAAAGGCCAAAAGATGATAAAAANTGAGGAGTATCTGAAACCTGTCTCGTGACATATTTCCCGAATAAAGGTGTTGGTATTGTATGGTCCTTGCTCCAATAGTCACTTATTGCATGTTTGTGACAGTGCTTCATCAACAAACAGAGTGCCAAAAACCACATGCATTTCCGCAACTGTGGTATTTTTCCAACGCTGCAGTCGTGAAGAGTCTGATTTCCCTCTCAATCAGGTAAGCAGCATGCAGGTTCGTTTGGTGTACAATGTATTCCACAAGTGGTTCATCATAGAATGCTGTAAAATATTCCATCTCAGCCATGTCCTCACCTTGATTAGGGAAAAGGTTTGTAATCCCTACATCTTTATCGTCAAAGTGAGGAATATTAGGAATAAAATCGTCACCATCACTCCACTCAAGTACACCAGGCATCCTGCGAAATGCAGAGGAAAGACGGCGAGGAAGCGATGCATACTGGCGACCAGGAGCTGAATACCGTCTGCGAGAAGCACGGCGGCTACGTGCACGTGAGGTGGGTGCACGTGAGGTGGGTGCACGTGAGGTGGTGTGCACGTGAGGTGGGTGCACGTGAGGTGGTGCACGCGAGGTGGGTGCACGTGAGGTGGGTGCACGCGAGGTGGGTGCACGTGAGGTGGGTGCACGTGAACACGAGGGTCTTGGTCCCTCATGTGGTGCCATGTGGTGGCGCTTGGCTGGGCGAGATGCTGCTGACGCGACAATTTCTCGCCCAGTTACACCACTGGTACCAGCCACAGGCTCAATAAAACTATGATCCGAGTCACTAAACCCAGAAAAGGAGTCACCTCCCTCTGACTCGTCACCCTCAAACAGAAAATATCCACAGGAACTGTGAGGTCGTGGTAGAATTGGGGTAGAAACTGGCTGAGGAGGCATGGGCGAGCGTAGAGGCCTAGCCATGGCATTGCGAGCATTGTCACTCTCTGCTGCTGCTACTATCACCCGACAACTGTGTATAATCCTCATCGTTGTCTGAATCATCAAACACACTTTCTTCACCTTCAGAGAATAATTCATGGGCTATTTGCTCTGGGGTGAGGGATTGAGTGGTGTGTGCCCGTGAGGCGTTTGACCGTGCGCTCGCCATGGTGACTCTCGCTAAACTGAGGCCTCCCACGCCTTCGGTTCGTGAGCAGGAATTTTTTTCAAAATGGCCGCTGTTTACTATAGCCCCTGGGCAGCGTATGGGAACCCCAGCTACACCACAGGATATTCAAATCGTGCGCGGTACCCATATACGTCATATGACGTGAAGCGCAGTCTATTGGTACAACGCCTAGCACGTCATATGACGTGATGCGCACTTTAAGGGCTAATCTGGGCGAGTTTTTTCAACAAAACTTTGCAATTCTTCCCATACTTCACACATTTTCTTAATGAGGAAGGGATATCCTTTACTGCCTCAACTCACAACTATTTTCTTAGGTTAAACCTTACCACTGACTTTCTTTGACCCATGGCGTGATATATAATAATCAGTTTTATGTTCAAAAAGCAAAAAAAATCACCACAAAAACAGAATTTCTTATAGGCATGATCGTCACTAAGCAGGCAGCTCTAGTAAACTAAGGCAGGTTGGCCCGCGTGACCAGGAACCACGCGCTCAGTCAACCCAAACGTGTACCAACAAATATCGTTGGTCGACGACAATATCGTAAGTCGAGTCACATTTTTCTATCAAATTTACATCGTAACTCGAAATTATTGTAAGTCGGGGCAATCATAAGTCGAGGTCCCACTGTATATAATCAAGTTAATTTTTAGTGAATCTTGTTTGTGTGAATCTTCTGTGGAGTGGTTTGTTTGGCTGTTTTGAGGCTACATTTTCTGTGACCCCTCCAGTTGTGTGTTGTGCTTTGCCAACTTTCTAGACAGTTTACCCAGTGGAGTGAGACTTTCCTAGTATTGTGTGGTTTCTAAATATCATGAATAATACTGTACATTATGTTCTCATTTGTAAGGACCATTTTAGCCAATTTTTTACTTTTGGCACCCATTATGACTCGTGTGCTATGTTGTATAGAGTTGTGTATTATGCTGATATTGGCAGTTCTAGCTACTAATCTTTCTTGGTCTGCTTTCATGTGGACATTTATTTCTATCATGATATTTTAAATTTCCTCTTTGAATTGTTACATTTACTTTTGTTTTATTTCAGTTATGTAGTGAAATTAGCAATGCTATGTAGCTGTCAAGTCTTAACTTCCGCCCCAATCATTACATAGCAAGCAGATTCTGGTCCTTGTTTCCAGTAGGTAACAGATGGATCTCCAAGGCAAGGCGAGCTGGGTTACGTTTGACGATATCAGATTTAACCCTTAGACCGCACAATACATGTATAGATGATGTGAGTAACATTACCAATACCGTGCAATACATTAAAAGCTGTTTTAGTGTCTAGCGCTTTAATTTAAACACCTTGCATGGGATAGGAGCAGCTATAGCGCAGCCACGACCGATAGTTGACAGATGCCACCTAGAAATAAAATCGTGGCCAACATTCCTGGGTGTGAGAGCCTCGGTACTGAGTGAGCCACCAAGGCTGGCGCATGCAGCATGAGCTCACAGCACCGCTGTTCAGCTTGTGACCACAGCTTCGCCTAAAAATGTCAAAATATATATGTACATGGTATTATTTAGCGATGATAGTATTACAGAAGACCCTTGACTATGATGAAACTGACCAGGATTCTGATAATAACAGGATTGTGGCGATATTTAGCACTGTGCTCCATGGAGGGAGGAGTAATGCTGAGGGATGGAGGGAGGGAGGGTGGTGGCGTCGCCTTCTGATTGTGTGTGGCCACCTTTTATTGATTGGACTTACCATACCAGCTTAGTGGTTTGCTATGGTGAACACAAATGTAGATACTTACATGTAAATTGTGTATAGTGTAATAACAGCAATAGGAGTGTGTTGGGAGTCACCATTTTGGTGAGGGAGGTGCGTCGTCTGCATGACACATCACGTTTACTGGTGGCCACTATGGTCTTTAGGCCATACCAGCTTATTTGTACAGGTATGGTGAATAAAATGTGTAGATACTTATAAATAATGTGTGCATATAGTGTAATAACACACAAACAGTATTGTTGGAGGAGAAATACAAGTGCATCTGGCCTTGAACCAGTGACAGCGGCAGCCAGTAGCCGACTGTGTAGCTACATCTCTTATTGCCTGAACTCATCATACAAGCTTAGATGTACAGTTATGGTGAATAAAACTTGTAGATACTTATATATTACGTCTGTATAGTGAATAAAAGCAAAAACAGTATGGTCGGAGGAGTATGTAGGCAGTGAGGGAGGAGGTGAGTGAGGGAGTGGTGGCGAGTGGCTGACTGGCTGGTGAGTGACAGCCACTCTTTGTTGCATTTTGACTCGATACCAACTTAGTGGTTCGTTATGGTGAACAAAACATGCAGATACTTATATATAACCTGTGTATATAGTATAATAACAGCAAACCATTTGTTTATTGTTCTATGAACATAATTGAATCACTAATATGCACACCATAACCGAGTACAGTGATGGTGCCCACATTTTATTATATAAATATATCACAATACACACCACTGAATAATATTACTGAAAAAAAAAAAATCAGACCGATATAATAGGTAATAATATCTTTGAGGCAACCCCCGCCCGATAGCTCGGGCTGAGCAGATCTCGTCTGGCAACTGCTCAGTCAACGCCTTTTTTTGCCAGACTTCCCCACATTATTGTGACCAAAATATCCCACCTATGATTTGTTTTTATTTTTCCTGTGATCAGGGAACACAAATGAACACTTTTATAAGACTAAAGAATTTTTGGGAATTTTGTTGTTGTGCCCGTGGGTGTTGAAGGCAAAATGGCCCTTAGTGACCTAAGGGTTAACACTATTGCGTCCCCGGCATGCGCGCCGCCAACTTAAAGGTCACTACCCCCATGTGTGGGCGAGCATGCGGCGACACTGATGTGTATATACTCGTTTCAGCTTTCTCACCTTAATTCTTGTGCCACGTCATTCGTTTTGGTATCTGTGTTCGCAATAGAATTCCCTACAGGTGTATATGCATGTAATATCCAAAAGCCTGGCGTGACTTTCAACAGCAAAGCCTAAAGTCGGCAAAAGTTACCCATCAGTGCACAAAATTAGTAAAATGTGTGTACTCATTTCAGTTTTCTCACCTTAATTCTCGTGCTACATTGTTCGTTTTGTTACTGTGTTCGCAATTAACTTCCCTGCAGGTGTATATGTATGTAATGTACAAAATCCCGGCGTGACTCCCTGCAAGAAAGCCTAAAGTTACCCGTAAACGAGCACCAATTGGCACACCACAACCTAATGTGTATACTCATTCAGTTTAATAACATAAATTTTCGTGTTACGTTTTTAATTTTCTTATCAAATTGTTCGCAATATAAAGGTGCGTATTTTAAAACTAGTCCCATAATAATAGAGCAATAACTGGAATTTTAACAAATACTTTAATTTTGTACACATCAAAATATTTATATCTTTCCAGTGTTCTGACAAATTTTTGTGTTGCATCTTTCATTTTGGTATCAAATTGTTTGCAATGTAAAGGCGCGTATTTTAAAACTAGTCCCAAAATAGTAGCACAATAAATAGAATTTAACAAATATTTTAAAATTTTGACCAAAAACGTATTTATAATCTTTCAAGCGTTCTGACATCAAGTTTCGTGTTACATCTTTCATTTTGGTATCAAATATTACGCACTCTAAAGGCGCTTATTTTGAAATTATCCCAAGGTCGATCGGATAAAAAATGAATTTTATACAATATTTTTTAATTGGACGCGAGTCCTGTCCTCGGATAGGACTCTATAGAAAAAAAGTGGATGCGACGGTGTTCAAAGCGGGCGATAGTGTTAACACTTTCGCGTTCCACCGACTGAAAAGTTCGTCACTCATTTTTCTACTGAATAGGTTTCAACGACGCATATATGCGTCGCTTGATATAAAAATTTGTAAAAAAAAAAAAAAAGTTACTATCCGATCTTCATTTTTTTTTTTTTTTGAAATGAGCGCCATTGTTTTCCCACAATCCTCCATAGGCCGCATGGCATTCTGGGTCACGTCATGCGGTCGGCCTAGTCCTTTGTTTACATCTGGTGTGACCGGATCACTGCACTCCCGCGTCCAGAACCTGTGCACCTCTCTGGCCCGTTTAGGCGTCTTTCTTCGTTCCCGTGTCTTGCAAACCCATTACTACTTGAAAACATGGATCGTGGTAAAGGACAGAGCACTTCTACGCCCAAGATAGAAAAACCACCAAAGAGGATAAGTTGAGCGAGCTGTACCAAGCGTTCAGGAATGTGAAGCTTACCCCCAGTAAATTTCCTG
Source organism: Procambarus virginalis (assembly GCA_020271785.1). Taxonomy (NCBI): domain Eukaryota; kingdom Metazoa; phylum Arthropoda; class Malacostraca; order Decapoda; family Cambaridae; genus Procambarus; species Procambarus virginalis. Next base: position 11,530,146 of record WNGS01072847.1, read on the forward strand.
ATTTGTTGGATCGTTTGTCAGATGTGGAGGCAGATGTTGAAGGGGAAGAACGTGAGTGATTATAGTAGTGATAATGAGGGACAGTGACGTCTGATGAGTTTGATGACTCTTCGACTGAGGAGAGTAGCGAGGGGAGTGAGGATGAGGCGCCGGATGAGGGCCGCCCCAAGCCACCCATGAGGAGACGTGCAGGACGTCTTCAACAGCCTATTCCCGATGATGCCTGGTCTACTGACAATACACCAATTGTAGACAGTTTCACTGCCACACCAGGCCTAACTGTCCCAGTGCCAATCACCGCCCTGCAATTTATAGAATTATTTTTGACTCGTGCCCTCATTCAATTTCTCACAGTGGAAACAAACAGGTATGCCAGACAATTTATTCAGAATGCTTCCAGGCGCACCATGAGGTTGTGCAAAGAGGTATCAGTGAAGGAAATGGCCAGGTATTTGGGTTTGTCAATGTTGATGGGTATTGCACGACTCCCGACAATGAGAATGTACTGGCAAACAACCCGGTTGTGGCATATGAGGACCTTCAATATTTTCATGACTGCAAAACGATATCAACATATTGGCCAGTTTTTTCATACTTATAACCAGCTTGCAATTCCCCCAAACAACAAGAACCGCATGATAAAACTGAGCACCATCATTACTTATTTTACCAACAAATTTGGCACATACTACGTTCCCAATAAATCACTCAGTTTGGATGAAGGTACAATGTCGTGGCGTGGTCGTTTATCCTTCAAGGTTTACAACCAAATAAACCTGATAAGTATGGGGTAAAGTTGTACATGCTTGCTGAGGCAAGGACTGGATATATTATTGATTTTGAAGTGTATAGTGGAGTTGGCAAGACAACAGTGGAGACAGTGATGGGCCTTATGCAACCCTTATTGAACAAGGGCTATCATCTTTACATGGACAATTACTATAACTCTGTCCATCTCACTGAATTGCTAAGGAAAATGGTGTGTACACTTGTGGAACACTGAGATTGCAGCGTGGCGCCCCAAAAGATCTGCAACAACTTGCAAAAAGTAAATTCGCTGTTGATGAAACTATTTTCAGGCGCAAGGACAACACTTTCATTATCCTATGGAAAGACAAAAGAGTGGTGTCATTGATCACAACTGTCATAATGCTGACACACAAGAAGTACAAAGAAGGAAGAGAGTGAAGAAACGTGACGGATCATCAACAGTTCAGATTGTAACAGTGAACAAACCAACAGCCATTTGCGACTACAACACCAACATGAAAGGTGTTGATCACTTCGACCAAATGGTCAAATATTACAGGTTCACCAGGAAATCACATAAGTGGACTAAGAAGATCACATTTTATTTCCTTCAGATGGCTATACACAATGCCTATGTGTTGTACAAGATGTACACAAATGATGCCAAGAAATTGACCCTACTCCAGTTTCATGAGGTGGCAATATGGGCCCTGTTGAGGTGGGACCTGGATGAGTGGCCTGACACTGAAAGCCCTATCCCACATGCTGATGATTACCAAGTTCCTTCTGACGATTTGGCAACACCTGGCCCATCTGGAGTGAGGCGTCCTTTATTTCATCGTCCTGCACGCCCAGCACAAGACTCATCCTCATCAGACACAGAACCTGAAACTGAAACACCTGAACCTGAACCTGAACCTAGTCCTCCACCTGTGAAGAATCCCCGTATTGTTGATTCAGAGGATAGGCTAAACAAGAGGTTGACCCATGCTATAGTGAAAATTGCTAAACGGAACGGTGTCGTGTTTGCATGAAGTCAGGAATTAGGAAAGACTATGTATCAGTGCAAGACATGTGGAGTTGCTCTATGTGCCACACCATGCTACACAAAATACCATCGCAAGAGGGTATTTTGGAAAGCAAAGAAATAGCGCCTCTGCAACCATCCACTCCACCTAACGTAACATCTGTTGAGCAACTTCAGGGACATTTTCCTGAAGCAGTGGAGTGGATAACCAATTGCTCAACTTATTGACCTTCCATCATCACATCGTGGTAAGTACAAACACTTTGTATTCATCATTGTGAAGTTATTACTTCTTCATACTTTGCTGTGGGTACTTCTATATATATTCCGTTCTTAGTGTTCAGATTGGTATGTCTACATAGTGCATCTTATTGCGAGTATTTTGATACCAAAATGAACATGTAGCACAAAACTCCATTGGAAATATATTTTTGTTTGGCGGGTGTATTGGGTGTACCGGTGTGGAAATGGGTGTATGGGCGGGTGAGGCATCGACGCCTTTGGGGGTGTTTGGGGGTGAGGCACGCCCCTTGACTCACTTTTATGGATATGTCTGTGTAGGAATTTTATTGCGATGACAGTGATACCAAACAAAACCATATGCAACAAGTTTGGACTTGATAAACACAATAGAGTAGAAAACATATCGGGAGAGTTTAGCAGAGTTTAGCGTTAANATACCGTCTTTGAGATAAAGACCGCAGGAGGGACACCATTAAAGAAGTCACCTGATAACCATAAAAATGGCGATACATTCGCGTCAGAAAAACCAGACTCGACGAGCGGAAGAAAAGTCCGAACAAGCGATCTCGCTGGAGTGACCTGCTGAAAGAGGCAGAGCCGTGGAAAAATGCCGGGTCCCGGAAGCACTCTCCCTAGATAGGATTCCAAGCAAGCCAGGACCTGGAGCAACTAGGGTAAAGAGGTACAGGAACCCCCACCTCAACCAGTCCTGCCGAAAAGCATCGACCGCGAGCGTCTCGGTCAAGGAATGTCGCCACATAAAGTAGAAGATACCGAGACTATGCCGTGTGAAGAGGTCCACCTCCGGCCGCCCATACATCTGGCAAAGCCAAAGGAAGGAACCAGCATCTACTGTCCACTCCATAGAAAGAAATGAAGCATGACTGGCTGTCTGCAAGGATGTTGGACACCCCTTGAATGTGAACAGTGCAGAGAGTTAGACCCCGAGAACTCGGCAGAAGAGCCAGCAGAAGCGACCAGCCCCAAACTGCCATGGACCGATGAGACACCCCCGGTTCAGACAATGAATCACATGGGGAGCCGTCCAGATAGAGCCGTATGACCGAGCCCCGAGGAAGCCGAATCCGTTGCAGCACCTGCCAAACTGCCGTAAACTCCTGCACTGTGCTGTGAGCCTAACAAAAAGACAGACTCCAACGCCCCTGGCCGGACTAGTGAGCACTAGTCACAGAACCCCAACAGACACACAAGGCGTCCGTAAACACATCGAGCGAGGGAAGTGAAAGGCGCCATTGCACTGAACCCTGAAAAACCCGGAGACACAGCAACCAACGCAAAGACACCGGGGAGCAAACCTAGCGATCACAAGAGTGCCAAAAGAGGCCGTCCGAAGACACGAGAACAGCCTCCAAAGCCAAACCCTGCCCAGAGGATAAGCCAACAGAGCAAAGTTCAGGCTCCTGCACAGAGGCTCGAGCAACTGCCGAGTTGCCAGCAGCTCAAAAACAGCTGAAGGCGGGACTGCAACCGGAGCAGAGCTGCAGGAGGGAGAGAAAGTGACGCAGTTCAAGAATCCCACACGAGGCCTAGCCAAGTCCGAACCTGGAACGGAACCAACTGGGACTCCCACCAGTTCACCAGGAACCAGAACCCAGCAAGCTGGGAAAGAAGACACCTGACTGGATGACGTGGGACAGCGTGGTCATCCGAAATGAGGGGCAAGGAATCAACCAGTTCAGAAGAGAAGTCCAGAATGTACAGTCTGAAGATCTGCACAGTCCCGCTTAGGAACTGGAAACTGGCAGGAAACGAACTTGAGAGATGAGGGTGTTGCGACCACGCCCAAGTGGATCAACTCCGAGATGACCCGACAGAGGGACAAGGAGAAAGCCTGCCCTTGTAGGCCTGACCCCCCGACGAGGCACGGTCCACGCAATGTCACCAAAGGCCAGAAGAAACGACCCAAAAAGCCCACAAATCACAGGACCACACCCGTGAGCCACGCCCCCATTGGCCTGTCAATGGGGCAACCCGCAAAAACAAACTATTCGCTTTTGAACTCGGTTCGCTGACGCGAACCCAGGGAAGCTAACCGTCGCACAGAGTGACCACCGCACCATCCCAGGGGCCTTCGCCAGAAGGCGGCCCCTGGGAACCCACCGACGGCTTACCCCGACGAAATGAGTCCCGAGCCCTGGCACGACCCAATCGAGAAAACCGAGGGTACGAAAACCCTCTCCCCTGCAGCAACAAACCCTGCACAGAAGGCACAAAGACCTAAGCATGTTCAAAAGGAGCCCAAGTGCTCCAAGCGGACTCCCAGCGGGAACCCAACACAGGCCACATGGCAGAGCCCTCTTCCACATCCACCACCCCTGAAGAAAAGCCAAAGTCCAGGGAAAAAATTTCCGAGAAGGGACTCGGCTGGGTCCATCTGGAAGCCTTGGTGGGAAAATCTGGTTCAACCATCTCCGTGCTCGAAGCTGAAGGGGGGCAGCCTCCGAAGCCACCCGAGCTTCAAGAGCTAAACCCTGCCGACTCAAACCTTCAGATGTTTGGGAGCAGGGCCAACCACACCCACCTGGGAAGGAAGTGAGGACATGGACAGAACCAAGGTCGAAGCAACCAATGCCCCCAAATCATAAAACTCAAGCAGGGCAGCTCCAAGGCCTCCAACCGTGCAACCAACCTGGCAAGTTGCAACAAAGAGAATCGTGCATGCACTGCTCGATTCCCAAGATTCACAGACAAGGAATGAGTAAACTGAAGTACAAGTACCCCACAAAAGTAGAAAACAAGTCCCGCAAGACTTTGGGTCGTAGGTGTCCCTGACCTAATAAGCAGCATGACAGGCATAACTGGTGATTGTCTCCCTGAGGCAGGGGCAATGAACACCCTTCAACCTCGCACCAATAGTGGACTGTGAAGTATCCATGCACAACAGGGTACCATGGATACTTTTTAACACTTTCGCTCGGGCATGACGCAGCATTGCGTCATCCGTTTACTGGCGATGCTGCCAGGCATAATGCAGCATTGCGTCATCCACTTTAAATAATTGCCAAAAATCAGGTTTTGTCCGATTTTTTGGGGACTGGTTTTAAAATGCGTGCCTATGTCTTCCCTACACGCCTATGTCATGTTCAACACACAATAGTACTAAACATTTGTGGGCAGGAATTGGGAGTTTAGCTGGAAGGCGTCTGGGCGCTCACTCACGGCTAAAGTGGCCCGTCTTCAACTCGTCGGCTGTTGGAGCGTGACCAGGTTTTTTATTTTATATGTTAATGCTCCTCTAGAGAATTTTATTGCAAACCCATTAATATCAAAATGAAAGACCTAGGACGAAAATTGAGGTGACCAGAGTGAAAATAGTGAACACATTTTATCGCTTTTGCGCGCTCCTGGGTAACTCTTTCGCACTTTCTCTGTTTTCTGCGGGTAATTAACCAGGCTTTGGAGTTTATATGCATTTAGTGCTGTAGAGAATTCTATTGCGAACACAATGATACCAAGTTTAATCTTGTAGGACGAGAATTAAGGTGACAAAGTTGAAGCGAGTATACACTTTTCAGAATTAACGCACGCTCCCGTGAAACCCTGGGACCCAAATCGCACAGTTGAAGGGTGGCGCGGGGGGCACGCCAAAGTGTTAAAGTTACCATGGGTAACTTTACCGCAGGGTAAAGTAGCCCTACAGGAAACCCAGGCACTGGGGCCAGCTAAGCCGGTAGAACCCCCTGTCTAGTAGTAGGCAAACAAACCACCAGTAGCAGCAGTGAGCCCTTGGGGGCAACAGAGGAGGATCACCAACACCACCTAGGCTAGCCTAATAAAAAGTTAGGCAGACCACCTCTGTCCATAGAAGCAAAAACACCCTAAAAATTAAAGCAAAAGCTCCCGAAGACTCTTGACAAACAAACTGGCATTAAAAAGAGAATCATCGGCCACTGCATTGAAGTAAAGCTGGCTGTGCCAGTCACAATGTGCCCCATCCAGCCAAAAACTCCCCCCACCCTGGGCAAGATGGAAAGCCCAAGACCCCCCCCCCCCCCGACACACCAAGGGCAAAGATTACCCCAAGTGACAAAATCCTCTAGCGGGGAGTGTTTCCTAAACACCCCAGGGAAGAGAACTCTGAAACACATGGGTAGTACTTACGGAGCACCTAGGGAAGATAGCCCTAGGTGCATGCTGCTCCATATACAAGAAGACACCTGGCCAAAATCAAAATATTCTGGCAAAATCCAGATGAGGAATTTCAGGCCAGAGGTGGCAGATTTGACCACCAGCACATTAGTTCAAGAACTGAAGTGGTGGGCTGCTGGCTTGGAGGGGGGGGGGGGGGGGGTAGCACTAATGGTCAGGAGTGCTAGTTGGATAAAGTGTTGCTCATTTGTTTTCTTCTTGGGAGTTTTTTTTTTTTTTTTTTTTTTTTTTTTTTTTTACTCTTTTTGAATGTAGATCGCAATTTTCACCAGATTGTAGTTTTTTCCATCTATCTTTCTGGGTGCTTCCCCAGTCGATGGCAATTAAGACATACAGTACTCTAAATGTAAAGTGCTCATAGGCCATTGCTCCCTGCATCTCTGTGGTAGCCAGGTTCTTGCTCGTAGTTCCTGGTAGGCATAAGGGCTTCTGTGAATGATGACCCCAAACTAATATAGAACATATCAGTTCACGTAGCTTCAGGAAGCCAATGGGGCTCCCCTACAGAAATTGTAAATTACAGTATACAGTGGAGCCTCGATTAACCAATTTAATTCGTTACGACACTGAGCTCGTCATGTGAAACGCTCATATTTTGAAACAAATTTCCCCATTTAAAATAATGGAAATAATATTAATCTGTTCTACCGTCGAAAAACATCAATATGATATTCGATTTTTTAAATAATGGAGCAGCCTACCTGACATACACTGACTGAACTTTTATGACATTTTTCCTTTTTTTCAAATTTCACATTTTTTTATAGTAAAAGGTTTGTTCAATGTATGTCAGGTAGCCTGCTCCGTGTTCCTTAAAAAAAAAAAAAAAAAAAAAAAAAAAAAAAAAAATTGAATTTGAAAAAGAGGACAAATGTTAAAGGTTTGTTCAGCGTTTGTCAAATAGGATGCTCCATTATGACAATCTTTTTGTTTCAAATGTGTTCACTGTTTTGTGTTTTCATTTATTAATAATGGAGCAGCCTACCTGGCACACACTGAACGAACCTTTATGACATTCTTCCCGTTTTCATTTTTTTTTCTTTTTTTTTAAGAAACTTTGAACAGCCTACCTGATATACAATGAACAAAGCTTTTTGACATTTGTTCTTTTTCAAAAAAAATTTTCTAAAAAAAAAAAAAAAATCGTCGGAGGTGTTCGAGAATTTGCAAGAACCAGCAGGAACAGTAGGTAGGAAGCACCACATGGTTTTCGGGTTTCTCATTAATAGAGAGGAAGCTCGTCAATCGATACAAATTTTTGGCAAGTGGCTTGCTCGTTACTCGAAATGCTTGTAGATGGAGAGGCTCGTCACTCGAGGTTCCACTGTAATTAGTTGACACTAGCATTTCTGACCGAGTCAACAAACCAGCAATGGTGTTTGAACACTTGTAGTGGTGGCTTAATATTCACTTTTGCCTGTTCTCTGTATTTATTTATAAACATTAGTATTTTATATATATAATTTATAAAATATCAATTCATATTCAAGTTTACAAGTTTTTAAACACTGTACAATTGTCTGTATCTTGATTAGGTGGATTATGAATGATAACAGCCACCACCTGATGCTCGGGCTCAGCAATGACACGGACGATCAATCCTCGCATAATTGAACATTTGTACGTTTCACGGAACAGTTTTTACAGAAAAAATCTTTTCACCATCCGAAATTTATTAGAGCAGGGTTTGTTAAGAGTGTGGATTCACTGTATAACATGCTACCATAGGCCACTGGAACAAAAGACCTACTCTAGTAGCCAGGCTACAGGGAGGGGGGGGCCTAAACACACCAGAGAAAGAACTGTCAGTGAACTAGCAAGTACCCAGGGAAGGGAACCCTGAGCCCAAAATTCAAAGAAATCAAGCACATGCAACCAAGCCAGGAAGAAAAATGCACTCGTGAAGCATAAATTAAAAACAATTCACTAGCAAATATGGCCCTAGAAGAACAAAGTCCGAAGGATGGCCAACATTACTTTAAATTAGGGGCTTGCCACAACATACGGACCAGAGCACTATAGGCAGCAATAGCCAACATGGGATCAGCCATCAGAACCGACCTTGAGAACCAGTTGCAGGTGGAGCTGTGCCATTTGGTGGTGGCTAGCGGCACTAACATTTCATATACTGTACTGTACATCATTACAGTACAGTATTATGTAAAAATATTAAGATTCTTATATTATATTAAAATTAATAAGAATTAATTCCTTGTACAGTGGGGCCTCGACTTACGACGGTAATCCGTTCCCAGAGACGGAACATAAGTCGAAGCGATTTTTCCCCATAAGAAATGAAGGGAATTGAATTAATCCGTTCCCCATCCTCCAAAATATAACTTACAAATACATTTTATACTGAATACAATTTGTTCTCTAACTTCAATACAGTAAATATGCTTATCTTACCTTTATGGAGGGCTCTTGATGGCTTATGGAAGATGGTGATGAGGAGGGAGGAGAGGTGGTACTGTTTGGAATGGGAGTCCTTTCCATATAACATCAGGCAGTGATAACTTTTCTGGGATACACTCTCTGGCATGTTTTGCCTGCATACTACTAGGACTTTCTTGTCTTACTAAGAATCTGTCTAAAA
>WNGS01072847.1:11585548-11601629 GCA_020271785.1 Procambarus virginalis
GGCAAGAGCTATGAGGAGAGGTTAGAGGCATTAAATATGCCAAACTAGAAGACAGAAGAAAAAGAAGCGATATCATCACTACGTACAAAATAGTAACAGGAATTGATAAATTCGATAAGGAAGATTTCTTGAGACCTGGAACTTCAAGAATAAGAGGTCATAGATTTAAACTAGCTAAACATAGATGCCGAAGAAACATTAGAAAATTCACTTTTGCAAACAGAGTGGTAGACGGTTGGAACAAGTTAGGTGAAAGGTGGAGGAGGCCAAGACCATCAGTAATTTCAAAGCGTTATATGACAGTGTTGGAAGACAGGACACCACAAGCGTAGCTCTCATCCTGTTACTACACTTAGGTAATTACACTTAGGTAATTACAGTGAGGCTACCTCGATTCTCTCACACGCTCCCTCACCACAATACTACACACATGTACTTGGATATATACACACATTGTATATACCCATGTACATATGTGTTCACCATAGCGAACCACTAAGCTAGTATGATGAGCAAAACAAGAGTGGCTGCCACACACAGTGAGGCTACCTCGATTCTCTCCCTCGCTCCCTCACTACAATTCCTCCTCCCACAATACTACACACAATGCTAATTATCACTACATTCCTGCTGTTATCACAATACTGGTCACTAGTTTCAAAGCGTTATATGACAGAGTGCTGGGAAGACAGGACACCACGAGTATAGCTCTCATCCTGTAACTACACTTAGGTAATTACACTTAGGTAATTACTAAATCCTGTATATGAATAATTAACCACAAGTTTATTTTGTAAAGGAACCTAGGAAGTCATTTGAAGAATCCTAGATGGATGAAATTATGCTGTGGTGCTGTGGCTAGCGCTGTGAACATCGTGAACAGCATTGAATCATTGATATTTTAACATTGTACACTGTCATTATCACACTCAGGCTCTTCTGTAATACTATCATGGCTAAATAATACAAGATATATATATTTTGACATTATTAGGCAATGCTGTGATGCATAGCACCACAGCGACTTGAGAATGGTCCAGGATTGACCGAAAATCGTTGTCCCTTCATTTTCCTAGTGTGTGGATTGGTCAACATACTTCAGCCACGTTATTGTGACTCATCGCCTGCCTGTGGTCGCACGTTGAACAGCAGTGCTGTGAGCTCATGCTGTGTGCATCAGCCTTTGTTGCTCACTCAGTACTGAGGCTCTCACACCCAGGAATGTGGCCCACAATTTTTTTTAAAGATGGCATCTGTTTACAAGAGCCGAGGAAGCTGATGTGAACCCCACGTAGCCACGGGAGTTTTGAATGGAACGCTAAAATAGAAATACCCGGAGGCACGTTGCACACCCCCGTCGAGGGCCTGCAGCCGTGTTGTGCAGTTGAGGGGTTAAGGAACTACACCACATGCATGAATGAGTAAGGTGATTTACTAAAACCCTCAGGTTGCTGGGGCTACCATTAGGTAGCCAGGGAATGGTGCAAACTAGCAGTTGGACTTTACTATGTACATAGTTTACATCAAGGATGCAAAGGTTGTCTCAGCCATTTTGGTGCACTACTTTCTCATTGATTTTTACCTTTGGTACTGTAGTGGTCTTATCACTAAACTACCCTATTCTTCTACCGAGGTGACCAGATTCCACTCCTGGTCATCTAGCTCTGGTCTCCAGTAGGCACTCTTGATTCTTTAGAGCTTATTGTGGTACCCAAGGTTTAGAAGGGTCCATGTGGGTAGCTCGAGGAGTCACAGGGTGGAGCCATCCCAGAAAAACATTCAAAAGATTACACTGAGACATACCTTAATGACATCATGTACTTCCCCTTGTTGTGAATGGTCTAGATCAAGGGAAGCCAAAGTAGCCATCACTTCTTCTACTTGTTGTTCCATCAACTGTTGGTGAGCTGTAGCCGTCTGCAGTGCATCCTGGGAAAAATGATAAACTTAATTTTAAAGAAATGTTTAATTACATATTTGGTGACTGTAGCATAAAAATTTACTTCTCCCAGAGTAATAAACCTATGGTTCAATCTGCTCTCTGGAGATAAAGCTACAGTTTAAAATAGTGTATTAAGAAAAATAAATTCAGTTTCTCAATTACAGAAGTTTCCAATTATGGCCTTCTACATCTTCCTCTCTTTCCAAGAGTATCTACCTGTACAAGAATATAAAGGGATTCAACCTGGTTGAGGCAAGTTCTACAATACAATTGTTAATGCATTTGAAATAATGTAATACCATCATATTTAGAAACTAACCCTTAGACTGCGCAACACATCATATGACGTGTTGAGTAACTTGCTATAAATTGCGCATAGTACCACACAAGATTTTAATGGCCAGCAGGGTAGGGGGGGCCCCCATACACTTCCCAGGGGCTACAGTAAACAGCCGCCATTTTGTAAAAATAAAATCCAGCTCACGCTACCAATGCGTGGGAGGCCCGAGTTATCCAGCGGTCACCATGGCGAACTCACGGCCGAATGCCTCCCGGGCACACACCACGCAATCACATGCCCAAGAACAAATAACTAGTGAATTATTTTCTGATAATGAGGAAAGTGATTTTGATGACTGACAAAGATAAGGACTACACACAATTGACTGATGATAGTAGCAGACAGTGAAAATGAGATACAGCCTCCTCCCATGGCGATCCCTACACGCTCACCCGTGCCTCCTCACCCAGTGTCTACTCATATTCACCCACGACCACACAGTTCCTGTGCTTATTTAGACTATGAGGATATTTCGGGCGACGAGTCAGAGGAAGGCGACTCATTTTCTGGTTTTAGTGAAATGGATTCAGAGCATAGTGTTACCGTGCCTGTTGCTAGTACCAGTGGTGTTACCGGGCAAGAATGTCGCATCAACAGTTTCTCGTCCTGCCAAGTGCCACCGCATGGTACCACATGAGGAACCAAGACCCTCATGTTCCGGTGCTTTCACCTCGCGTTCATGTAGTGGCCGTACTTTGCGTAGACGGGCTTCAGCTCCTGGGCCACGGTGTACAACGCTTTCTCGCCGTCGTGCTGGTGTTGCGTATCGCAGGACACCAGGTGTTCTTGTGTAATTACCTAAGTGTCGTTACAGGATGATGGCTACGCTCGTGGTGTCCCATCTTCCTAACACACTGTCATAACTCTTTGAAACTACTGACGGTCTTTGCCTCCACTACCTTCTCACCTAACTTGTTCTAACCATCTACCACTCTGTTTGCAAAAGTGAATTTTCTTATTTCTTCGGCATCTGTGTTTAGCTAGTTTAAATCTATGACCTTGTTCTTAAAGTTCCAGGTCACAGGAAATCTTCCCTATCGATCTTATCAATTCCTGTTACTATTTTGTATGCAGTGATCATATCACCTCTTTTTCTTCTGTCTTCTAGTTTTGGCATATTTAATGACTAACCTCTCCTCATAGCTCTGGAGAGTAGGTGTGGAGTGATTGTGATTATTATATTCCTCTAATTCCTGCCTTTGACAAAGATGTTGGAATTAGAGAGCTTTTCCCTGATAATGGTGAGGACACGTGTGAATTGGATCATTTTACAGCATTTTATGACGAGTCGCTCATGGAATATATTGTACACCAAACAAACCTTCATGCGGCTTATCTCATTGGAAAAGAGAACAGAATATTCACGATTGCAGCATTGGAAAAACACTACAGAAGGTGAAATTTATGTATTTTTAGCAATATGTATGTTGATGAAGCATTGTGTCAAACACACTATTACAGATTATTGGAGCAAAGACCAGACTATTCCAACACCTTTCTTCGGGAAATGTGTGTCCCGAGACAGGTATCAGATATGCCTCAGGTGTCTTCATTTTGCAAGCAATGAGGACCGGACAGAGGATGATAGACTTTGGCGAGTCAGGCACTATATGAATGAAGTGATTGGAAAGTTCAGAGATTTCTACGTACCAGCACAGAAGCTGGCGATTGACAAATCCCTTGTGCTTTTCAAAGGTTTTGCCTTAAGTGGAATATATCCCCTCCAAACAAAACAGATTTGGATTGAAATTCTTTGTTCTTTGTGACTGTGAAACAGGATACATGTTACACATGATTCTGTATTCTGCTAGCGATGCAGACATTCCTGGTAACGACCAACATGGTTTCTTGGGTAGTGTGGTAAAGTCATTAATGGCACCGTGAATGAACACGGGCCACATTTTATACACGGATAACTACTATACAAGTCCCTTGCTAGCTAGGTTCTCGATTGAAAATAGAACTGGAATGGTTGGCAATGTAAAGCCAAGAAGAAGGGAAATGTCAGTTTTTGACAATCTTGAAGTTGGCGACTGCCAGCTAAGAAAAAGTGATCAAATACTCTCAGTTAGGTAGCAAGACAAGAGCAAAGTGAACTTGCTGACAACCATTCATGATGGTACAATGGTGAACTGTGGCAAGGTGAACCGAGTAACACAAGAACCAGTATACAAGCTATAGTTTATATCAGTTTATATCAGAAACAGTATAGGTCCAAGGGCTGACCCCTGCGGGACTCCACTCGTAACGTCTCGCCAATCTGAGACCTCACCCTCACACTGACTCTTTGTCTCCTGTTGGTTAGGTACTCCTGTATCCAACGGAGTACCTTCCCTTTTTAATAGGAAGATCAGTGACCATAGAGTGGGAGCGGCCGCTGATGTCCTGGCGGTCATCAGATCAACCCATAATACACTGTCGGTGTCTTCCATTTGTAGTTTCAAAGCATTATATGACAAAGAGTGCTGGGAAGATGGGACACCACGAGCGTAGCTCTCATCCTGTAACTACACTTAGGTAATTATTACAAGCCAGATTGTGTTCTTTACTATAATATCAACATGCGTTTGGTTGATAAATCTGACATGATGGTGGGCACTGTCGAATGTGCGCGGAAAACATTGAAGTGGACGAAAAAAGTTTTTCCATCTTGTTGACATAAGCATACTGAACAGCTACACTATGTAACGGGTGAAAACTGGACGTAAACCAAGTTTCCGTTCGTTTACTTTTACACTTAAATTTTAAATTAAATTAAATATTAAATATAAATAAAAACACTTGGGACAGTTAATAGCAAAGTTTGGCAAAGATGTTCCTGGCATACAAAGACCGATCATGAACCCAGTGTTGCAGCATGCTGCTACACCCAGGCTCACTTACATAGAAACCTTTCAAGCACACAGACTAAAACATTTGCCACCAGCTGAAAACTGTGCAATAGGCCAACGTGATTGCTTAGTTTGTAGAACGATAAAAAGGAGAGATCAGAAACGTAAACTTGTAATTACCTAAGTGTAATTACCTAAGTGTAGTTACAGGATGAGAGCTACGCTCGTGGTGTCCCGTCTTCCCAGCACTCTGTCATATAACGCTTTGAAACTACTGACGGTCTTGGCCTCCACCACCTTCTCCCCTAACTTGTTCCAACCGTCTACCACTCTGTTTGCGATGCAAACAGTGTGAAGCGTGTGCAGTCCCTTTGTGTACTGTCAACTGTTTTAACAACTACCACTCTCTCCAAGACTTCTAAATGTGCAATAATAGTGCAAGAACCTGAAAATAGTGTGTGCATGTGTGTAAATATAATAATGAACAATGTGAATACATATTATATTGGCGTAATGGAAAACATTTGTATGCGCATGTTTTTTCGCAATAAATGTTGCATACTCAATGTATGCAACATTTATTACCATTGAACATGTAACATTATATGCAACACAATTAGTGAATAATATTAGTGATAAAATACCCCTAGACACTAAATAATGCCACAAAAATAATTTGTGGCAACTCTGGCTCCTTGAAGACCATGCACGATGCCTCTGGGACTCGCCTTGCATGAGCGAGCATGCAGGTTGTGACATCCTCGCCCATATTGCCGGCTCAATTATGTCATTGGCAAGTACAATTAATTTTTTTTTATTTTTCTCGTGGTCAGGGAACAAATGAACATTTTTTTTTTTTTTGGCATGCGCCTGTGGGTGATAAAGGCTAATTAGCCCTTAGCAACATGAGGGTTAATCACACGCATACCTTTTCAACCCTGGTTCTGTGCAGCCTTCACACAAGACACTCCCATTGTGCACAAAAACAATTTACAAAACATTCATTTCTGTTCTGATGTTAAAATGCATTGCCTGATCACAGGAAAGTACAAAAAAATATTGTATGTGACATACTTTGGCTGTGATGGAACAGAGAAGTTGAGCTATTGATGGGAGCTGAGCGAGTAGGTACCGAGATGCTTGCCCTAGCTACCCCCGTGGGGCAGCAGTTATAATTTATTATAATTCATTAATTTTTTGGCTGAAATATTGTTCAAAAATGTGTAACTTGAGAAATTTATTTAATAAAATATGTGCAACATCAATATGCTCAAAAAATATTGTGTGCATATTAGTCTCACACATTCTTAGGATGACAAAATCAGCGTTGAATATAATGAAACGCCATTTTGTGGGAGAGCCCTGGAGGCTCCCCAGAGCTTACCGGGCTGATATGTATGTATTAAACCGTAGCATCAGTTGATTGGAGTTCTTGCCTATCAAGAACCACGAGCCAGAACCTGGCCCCCTCAGAGAGGTACGAGGAGCAATGGCCTACGGAAACCCACATGTATTTAGAAGCATTCCATGTCTGCCATTGACCAGAGTCTGGCACAATCCCCACATTGTAAAAATTACGACTAAAACCCCAACAGATAGGCAAAACTCCCAAACTAATGCTGTCGCACAATAGTCCGTGAAGCCCCACCCCCAATTGTTTGAGGGGGAAAGAGGAGGGGCCCAGAGCCTCCGTGCCGGCCGCTATAGCATTCAGTTCCGAGGCCAAGCATAAAAAAAAAAAAAAAAAAAAGTGAAAAACCACTGGCTGGAGGGAAGGAGTGTGCTGGGGAGCCTCCGGGGCTCACCCAGAAAATGGCATTTCATTACATTCAATGCTGGTTTTCTGCGGTGAGCCCCTACAGCTCACCAGAGCTACCCAACCCAGGAGGCGACCGCCACTCGCGTTTCAACCCGAAGTCGAGGCAACTGGCTGCAACCTGCGACCCAAAGCCACACGCCCTACTAGGGCCAGGAACGGTTACAAGGTAACGGGCAGTCAGGACCCAGTTCGACCTCCAAAATCCCCACACCCAAATGTAAACTCAAGGCACAAGTTTACAGACGACAAAGACGGCAGCCAAAGCAGCAAACTTGGGAACGTCAGGGGCATAAGGATAGACCACAGGCTGGCTAGACTGAATAACCCTGCGGACGACCTGGTAGACCCGAGCCCTGGAACAAGGAACGAGGGAACCCTGGTCAACCCAAAGTCCATCCCCGGCCACAGAGGCTGTGGCACGCAGGTAACAGCAAAGAGCCTCAAATGGACATCACATGATGCACCCTGGCCTGACCAACTAAGCATCATCAACGACCCAAGAATCCCCTCCGGAAAGTCACCTACTGATTCTTCGTCAGAAAAGGAGATGGCTGCAAACAAACACACACTGCCAGGACCGAAAAGCAGAAACCTCTGCGTCAGAGATGATCATGACGCTCCGACCCGACCCCCAGAAGCCAATGCCAACAGGAAGAAAGCCTTAGGAAAAAAAAACTTGTACCGAAGGGGCCATACAAACCGAGGAAGGGAGAGAAGAGAGAGGAAGGTAGAGAGGAAGGGAGAGAGGAAGGGAGAGAGGAAGGGAGAGAGGAAGGGAGAGAGGAAGGGAGGAGGAAGGAGAGAGGAGGGAGAGAGGAAGGGAGAGGAAGGAGAGGAGAGAGAGAAAAGAGCACCCAGGCCAAGGACAAGAACGGCTCAGCAGTGCATGAGCATGCCGATGTGAAAAAAGCATGAGAAAGCTTACAGAACAGGGCAGAAGAAACATCCACCCCGAAACACAAGTTGAAGCTGCTCCGCCCGCGTTACGGTATCGACACCATCAACGGAGTGGTAATGTCAGCGCCATCTATGGGTCTGTACTCAAACTCCCTGGTATCGGACGCTATGTGGATAACGCCATCTTGGTGGCGGCGTGACAGCGACGACAATGGCTCTGGTTTCCTGGCCTAGTTAGCAAGAGTGGCCAATTGAATGATCTCTGCTGGGGGGTGGGTGTCATGATCAGCGCCATCTAGGCTGTGCTATAAAGCATGATGTCAACTCCAGGCGAGTGTTACCTCATGGTTTCTCCAGTATACGTCCATCTTATGATGACATGTTGTCCACAGAGGTAACGTGTGGAGGTGATTGTACTGAGGAAGGCAGTTCACCTTGGGCAGTTCACGTATTCTTCACTTGGTCCTGGAAGAAGACTAAGTAAGCTGCCGTCGATCGGAGCAGTGTGTTAACTGCTAAGATAGCAGTGTTGGTAGAAGATCGGCGTTCCCAAGATTGGCTTAGAAGAGTTGCGGATGACAGTGAGGTGCTATTGTGAAGCGCTGCTAGCAAGCTGCTAGAGACTTCTGCCAGGATGTTCGTTACCCCTGTATATAGTTGTTTGAGACCTCTGTCAGCATGTAGCTGAAGTCCTCTTCCAGTGAGTAGCTCGAGAGCGAAAGTGGGGTGTAGGTACCTCATGATACTGTGTCAGTGGAGGGCCCACGTAGAAGATGAATTCGCCAGTGTTTGTCAGTACGCTTTGACAAGGTATTGGATGGAGGAACACTGGAGTTGGTGAACACTGCAAACGCTAGTGTCCTGCGTGAAAACGACACTACTGTATATAAGTGTAGAATAATTTGATACATATTTATTTATGGTGAAGGTGAATATATTGTAAAGGGAACTGTATATTGTTTACCCCCTATTCTTTATTGCGCTATACAGCCAGTTCTTGAAAGCATACTACCAACTTAGGATCAGATACACTAAAAGAGGTTACAACATCAAGAACCCGGTTACTGGCCCATAGTAGCCGTAACAGCCAGTGCCGCATGATACAAGGCGCCAGTATTAAGCATCAAATGGTTGTCCTGAAAGAGCCAAGAAAGAATGTACAAGACAACTCTATCCGAAATATAAGTCAACCTACGGAGAGAAATGGTGGAAAGAGAGTCGGGAAACTTCATACCGTCGCAAAGACAAAGCTCGCAGGCGAGACAAGATCAACTAAGCCACCATCCAAGTGGTGATGGACTCACGGCAGAAAGACCAGACGCGAAGAGCGGAGGAGAAGACCAAACCTGACCGGACTATTCTGCTGAAAAAGGCAGAGCCGTGGAAAACATCACGAATTCGGACACCGAGTAAGCAGCGCCTGAAATCAAGGCTGGGCCCAGCCACCAAGGAGCCAACAGGACTACTCTCCCTGGTAAGTCTCCAACTGAGCCAGGACTCAAAGTAACAGCTGGGACGGGGGAAAGAGGTACAGGTAACCCCACCTTGACCATTCCTGCCGAAAGGCGTCCACCGCAACGGCCGTGCAGTCGGGGAAGGGCATCACAGTGACGGGAAGACCGACGTGAAGAGGTTCACGTCTGGGAACCCGGAACGTGTGGCAGAGCCAACTGAAGGAGTTGGCATCTACCATTCATTCCATGTTCAGGGAAATGAACAGATACAGGTCGTCCACCAGGACGTTGGACACCTCCTGAACATGCACCGCATGAAGAGTCAAACCGATTTAAAAATTTATCCTGAAGCACAAAACCCTCTGGAGAGGGAACCAAAGTTCAAGAAGGGTCGAAGGGCACCAATCTGGAAGAAATATGATGGTCGATGCAATTGAAAAACCTGACTTTAGGAGAGGACATTATGGCAACCTTAGAAAATTTTTAGGGAGTATAATTGGACAGACTTGTGCTAGGCAAGGAAGTAAATGAGATGTATGTCAAGTTTTGTGAAATATATGATAAAGGCACAAAAAAATTTATACCAAAACAGAGAAGCAGAACTAGGAAACAGGATTGGTTCGACAAAGTGCGAGAGGGCCAGAGACCAAAAGACACAAAAATGGAATCAATACAGGAAGAGGCCAAACCCCCAATCATACCAGCGATACAAAGATGCGAGAAACAACTACACGGCAGTGAGGAGAGAGGCAGAAAGAAATTTTGAAAAAGGGATTGCAGACAAATGTAAAACAGAACCAGGTCTATTCTATAAATTCATAAACAACAAATTGCAGGTAAAGGATAATATTCAGAGGTTGAAAATGGGAAATAGATTCACGGAAAATGAAAAGGAAATGTGTGAAACATTAAACGAAAAGTTCCAAAGTGTGTTTGTACAAAATGAAATCTTCAGGGAACCAGATACAATAAGAATTCCAGAGAACAACATAGAGCACATAGGTGTCTAGAGACGAAGTGGAAAAAATGCTCAAAGAGCTAAATAAGAACAAAGCAGTTGGTCCAGATGGAGTTTCACCATGGGTTCTGAGAGAATGTGCACCTGAGCTCAGCATCCCTCTTCAACTGATCTTTCAGGCATCCCTGTTTACAGGAGTTGTAGCTGATGTGTGGAAAAAGGCTAACATAGTTCCAATTTACAAGAGTGGAAGCAGGGAAGACCCCCTTAATTATAGACCGGTATCATTGACAAGTGTAATAGTCAAAATATTGGAAAAAATAATAAAACTAAATGGGTACACCTGGAGAGAAATGATATAATATCAGACAGACAGTATGGTTTTCGATCTGGAAGATCCTGTGTATCGAATTTACTCAGTTTTTATGATCGAGCAACAGAGATATTACAGGAAAGAGATGGTTGGGCTGACTGCATCTATCTGGACCTAAAAAAGGCTTTCGACAGAGTTCCACATAAGAGGTTGTTCTGGAAACTGGAAAATATTGGAGGAGTGACAGGTACGCTTCTAACATGGATGAAAAACTTTCTGACTGATAGAAAAATGAGGGCTGTGATCAGAGGCAATGTATCGGACTGGAGAAATGTCACAAGTGGAGTACCACAGGGTTCAGTTCTTGCACCAGTGATGTTTATTGTCTACATAAATGATCTACCAGTTGGTATACAGAATTATATGAACATGTTTGCTGATGATGCTAAGATAATAGGAAGGATAAGAAATTTAGATGATTGTCATGCCCTTCAAGAAGACCTGGATAAAATAAGTATATGGAGCACCACTTGGCAAATGGAATTTAATGTTAATAAATGTCATGTTATGGAATGTGGAATAGGAGAACATAGACCCCACACAACCTATATATTATGTGAGAAATCTTTAAAGAACTCTGATAAAGAAAGAGATCTAGGGGTGGTTCTAGATAGAAAACTATCACCTGAGGACCACAAAGAATATTGTGCGAGGAGCCTATGCTATGCTTTCTAACTTCAGATTGCTTTTAAATACATGGATGGGATATACTAAAGAAATTGTTCATGACTTTTGTTAGGCCAAAGCTAGAATATGCAGCTGTTGTTTGGTGCCCATCTTAAGAAGCACATCAACAAACTGGAAAAGGTGCAAAGACATGCTACTAAGTGGCTCCCAGAACTGAAGGGTAAGAGCTACGAGGAAAGGTTAGAAGCATTAAATATGCCAAAACTAGAAGACAGAAGAAAAAGAGGTGATATGATCACTACATACAAAATAGTAACAGGAATTGATAAAATCGACAGGAAAGATTTCCTGAGACCTGGAACTTCAAGAACAAGAGGTCATAGATATAAACTGGCTAAACACAGATGCCGAAGAAATATAAGAAAATTCACTTTCGCAAACAGAGTGGTAGACGGTTGGAACAAGTTGGGGGAGAAGGTGGTGGAGGCCAAGACTGTCAGTAGTTTCAAAGCGTTATATGACAAAGAGTGCTGGGAAGACGGGACACCACGAGCGTAGCTCTCGTCCTGTAACTACACTTAGGTAATTACACTTAGGTAATTACAAAGGCTAAAGGGTAGAGCAATAGTCTTTATCCACCACCTAGGTCAGAAAGATATCCCCCAAAAGAAGAATGCTCAAAGCAGGTGGTGAAGTTGTAAAGACTGCCCTGAAACCCGGGGTGTCCAGAAGGCTCAACTGCCTCTGCTGTCAATGAGGATAGGATTACCCCATGGAGAAGGGTGAGCTACACCTAATTTCACTGCGTTAAATTTCCAATACCCTCAGACAGTTCGAAGCTGGAACAAGGGGATAGGGAGACCAGAAGCAGGGCAAACTACACAAGAGAGGAAGGAAGAGGGGGTTGCAGACCTAGTCCAGGTGGATATCACAGATTCCAATTTCAGGTTCCTAAACACTATAGGACCAACTCCGAGGCATCCAACTAATTACAATGCTGCATATGCCTAACCCAAACAAACCTAACTTCCAAAAGATGCCTGAAAAGTTTTTGTATTTGAAGATTAATGAAAGTTGAGACCCAGAGGGAACAAATCTGACAGGACTCCAGATCATAGATCTCATTAATCCAACAGACAGCATGGCAGAGGCAGAGAAAATGACCATAATCTATAGCAAAGATGATGAGCACCTTTCAAACTTGCATATGGTGAGTGTGGGCTCTATGGGCCAAACTAACAATGTCAAAGACCCATGAAGGGATTACCAAGGTCTGAAGGCAGCTAGCCAATAAACCACCCAGGTGGCATGGCATGTGATATAAACAAACACACTTGTCTCTGTGTGTTCCAGCACAATCAACCAAGCACCCACAGCCAAGTGCCCAAACAGAAGAGTCAAAGACTCATGAATAGCCATAGGCAAAGTTCTCCACCCCGGTGGCCTGGCCTCTCAGGTGTGAAGTTTCAAACACACCAGGTAAGATACCCCTTGTCAGTACTAGCAGTTATAGCACACCCCCCTGGGGGAAGGGACCCAGGGTGCATGCAGCTTGCAGCACATTGAATCCAAGCCCATACAACAAGCCAGATAGGAAACACATGAAGTAAAAAGCAAAATATAGAACAGAATACAAAGCAAATGGCTCCTGCAGGATCCTCCAAGGATGGCCAAAGCAGAGGGGCTTCCTATGTTTGAATGACCTGAAACAGAAGTGCCCTGTAAAGCACTGGTAAAAAACCCGAGATAGAAGACTGCTGCGTGCAGGAGCTGGGCTGCCTGGTGGTGGCATTTAGTACCTTTTGGTTTTGCGCTAATTTTGGATGCTTCTCTTATTCTTTTGAATCACTTGAATCATTTGCCGAGTTGTTTGGCATTTTTGAGGCTTTGGTCTTCATTATCCTCCAGTTGTTTATAAAGCTGTACTGACTTTCTGGATGCTTTTCCAAATTTGCTGTCCAGTGGCGACAAATTGTTACTTGCTCTCTGCACCTGTGAGCGAGGCCAGGTTTTGGCACTGGTCTCCAATAAGCCAAACAGCACTACAGCATCTTTTGTGACCCAAAAGTATGGAGCAATCTTGGCGAGATAGCTTCAGGGAGCCACAGGGGAATATCCCTCTAGAAATTTCAAAGAAGCATTAAAAAAAAAATATATATATATATGACAAAACTACAAGATATTCCTAGTGAAGATGCCAAATAAAATGGCAATTTTTTTCCCCATTTACTTCACATGAACAAATTTCTACTTACAGACATACAGCCAAGAGGTTTAACAGTCCTGTCCATAAAATCGTCATCATCATCATCTACACAAAGACCATGTTGAACATAGTGAGTTGAAAATCTAATGTGGTTGTTCAATACAGCTACCCATTTCTGCAAATAAAAAGAAACTGCATTTTGTACAAATACAAAAAATATTGATTGTCTGTAGCAAGTCATGCTAACTAAATAATATTTGCAAGATAGATTTATTAACACTTTCGAGTTGTCGGAAAAACCGACAATTTACTAGCCTTTAACCCTTGAGCTTCTAAGGGGTCCTGAGGAGATTTACACCCCTGTGCACAAGAAAAAAATCTTCAATTTTTGTGTCTTCTAAAAATGTTAATTTGTGTTCCCCAAGCATGGGAAATAAAAAAAAAATCGTAGGCGACATATTTTGGCTGCAACAGACCGAGGAAGTCTGGCAAAATGTGGGTGTTGACAGAGCAGTCGTCAGAGGCGGTCAGCCATCAGGTGGGAGCTGACAGCCCCCACCAGCTGTCAGGTGGGAGTTGCCACAAAGATATTATTAGCTAATTGTTTCAATGTCTCAGATTAATTTTTTCTTAATTTTTTCTTTGCAGTACAATAGGGTGTAGTGTGATAAATTTATATAATAAAAGGGGTGAATCATAGCAATACTCAAAAGAATGGTGTGCATATTAGTGATTCAATTATTATGTTCATAAAACAAACAATTTTGCTGTTATTACACTATTTACACAAGTTATATACAAGTATCTGCATGTTTGTTCACCATATGAATAAAGAATCACCAAGTTGGTATTATGAGTCAAAAAGCAATGAGGAGTGGCCACCACACAGCAGCGAGTCACTCTTCCACTCCCTCCCTCAACACCTCACTCGCCAACATTCCTCCTCCCACCATACTGTTTTTGCTTTTATTCACTATATACAGACATTATATATATACATATCTACATGGCGTATTCACCATAGCTGTACACCTAAGCTTGTAGGGTTTCCAAAGAGAATAGTGGCCACCCTCTACACAGCTAAACAAGCCATGCAGACGATGCCACCTCCGTCACCCAAATGGCTCCTCCCAACAATCCTTTTGCTGTTATTACACTAATACACACATTATATATAAGTATCTACACTTGTGTTCACCATGTAGAACTACTCGGCTGGTATGGTGAATGCAGACAATAACAAGTGGCAACACAGTCAGTAAACAATGCTATCTCCCTCAGCATTACTCCCACACAGCGCTAATTATCATAATCCTGGTAATTTTTATCAGTCAGGGGTCTTCTGTAATGCTGTCATCGCTAAATAATAGTCACATTTATTTTGACATTTTTAGACGATGCTGTGATCATGAGCTGAACAGCAGTGCTGTTATCTCATGCTGTGCGCGCCAGCCTTGGTTGCTCACACAGTATTGTGGCTCTCACACCGGAGAATGTTGCCCACGATTTTTTTAAACATGGTGTCTGTTTACGAGAGCCCTGAGGAAGCTAATGTGAACCATGTGTAGCCACGGGCCATTTGAATCGTGCCCAGCTCCCTATGTCATATATATACGCCATGCGCATGGTGGGACATGTTACTCCGGGTGTATATTTACGCCATGCGCAGTTTATGGGTTAATACAATATGCAGATACTGTAATATTGCTATTAATTTTGTACTAACAAATTAAACAAAATATCTTTGTTATTCATTCAAAGAAAACTAGATTGCAGCGGAATTTTCCTTGGAAGAAAATGGGGATATCATTGCCATGTCCCTATTAAATTCACCAGCTAATAATATTGGGAATTCTTCTTAAAACATTAGTCTCTGAACTGTAAACAAAAACATTTCCCTTAAACAAATTAATTACCAGTCCTAGAAGATTAAATATGAACCCTCTTCCCACTTCTTGAGAGAGAGACAGAGAGACAGAGACAGAGACACAGAGACAGAGAGACACAGAGACAGAGAGACACAGAGACACAGAGAGACAGACACAGAGACACAGAGAGACAGACACAGAGACACAGAGAGACAGACACAGACACAGAGAGACAGACACAGAGACACAGAGAGGACAGACACAGAGACACAGAGACACAGACAGAGAGACACAGAGACACAGACAGAGAGACACAGAGACACAGACAGAGAGACACAGAGACATAGACAGAGAGACACAGAGACACAGACAGAGAGACACAGAGACACAGACAGAGAGACACAGAGACACAGACAGAGAGACACAGAGACACAGACAGAGAGACACAGAGACACAGACAGAGAGACACAGAGACACAGACAGAGAGACACAGAGACACAGACAGAGAGACACAGAGACACAGAGACACAGACACAGAGACACAGACAGACAGACACAGAGACACAGACAGACAGACACAGAGACACAGACAGACAGAGATAGAGACACAGACAGACAGAGATAGAGACAGACAGACAGAGATAGAGACAGACAGACAGAGATAGAGACAGACAGACAGAGATAGAGACAGACAGACAGAGATAGAGACAGACAGACAGAGATAGAGACAGACAGAGATAGAGAGATAGAGATATTATATATATAT